>JAAZTK010003048.1:0-10000 GCA_036507255.1 Megalothorax incertus | reverse complement strand
AAAGGTCAAGGACTTTAGCGAGATGAAAGACCCGGGTGGGATCTCGGTGATCGGATTCCGCCGGATTACAAGGCGCTGAAGGGCGGGAAAAGCCCGGAATTCATCATGTGACAATGAGCTCACATTGTTGTCCACGAGGTAGAGGTCAAGGATGGGGAATGGCGTCGATCCGCCACCGGAAAAGGCTTCCAGAGGATTCCCGCTGGCATTTAGGAGGAACCCGCCAATTTTTCCGCCTGGGATTCGATCCGAATTGAAAGAGGGCGGGATCTTTCGAAGGGAATTCCCGCCGAGGTTGACCTGGGTCACTTTCACACCTTCAAAAAGATCCTCCGCGATCCGGGAAAGGTTGTTACCACCAAGGTCGATGACCTCGAGTGACCCCAGTGACCTCCCAAGGCTTCCTGCGGCGGAAACAATGCGTGCCAGGGTATTGTCGCTGAAAAAATGGCGGAATTTACAAAATTAGGCGGGAATTTTTGAAAATTTTGGCGGAATTTTGCAAAATAAGTTCAGATTTAGGTAAATTTGGCGGGATTTTTTGTAAAAATGGCGGGATTTCGGATTTGACCTTACCTTAGATCAAGCTGCTTCAATCTCGGAAGATAAACCCGCCCAAATTCAATGCCAGAAAGGCGGTTTCCGCCCAGGGTTAGAATTTCCAGGGCGGAGGCATTCCAAAGTGATTTATAAGGAAATGATCGGAGTCGATTTGACCTTAAATGAAGCTCCCTCAACCCTTTGGCTGTACTAATTTGCTTCAGAATTGAAGGATCAGGATCTTGATTTTGAGAGAGTCGATTTGAGCCTTGGATGGGAAAAGTCGAGACAAAAAGTGAAAAAAGGTCATCCGGAAGAGTTGTCAAAAAGTTATCGGATAAATGGATGACAGATAAGTTGGGGCATGGTCGGAATAGCTCAGGAGGAATTGTGGTAATTGAGGATTTTTCCATTGCCACATAGTTAAGACCAGGAAATCCCGAAAGGGATGACCCATCAAGCTGGGTCAGGTTGTTCCCGCTAAGGTGGAGTACCTGAAAATTAAGGAAAAATCAATCAAATTGAATTTTTCCACAAAAAAAATCTACCTAAAATTTTTAAAAAATTCAAATATATTTTTTCCAATTTTAAAATTGTATAGAGAGGAAAATGCCAAATATATAATTCTATCCTTAAAATTTAAATTTTTAAATTGAAATAGATTGATGGAACTTAAATGTTGTCAAAAATTAAAATAATCCAGATTCTCTAATCCTAAGTATTTTTTATTTGCAAAATAATGCCAAATTGTGCAATTTTGAAAAAATTTGAAATTGTATTTTATGCAAAAATTATCCCACAAAATGCTCGAAAAATTAGCTGGATATCTATGTTTCGATTTTTGATATTTGTAAAAATTAACCGCTAATTAAAAAATTGTGATTGCACATCAAGGATTTTAAAAATATTATAGATATTTTGGCGACTTCATGTAAGTATAATAAAATTACTTGAAAATTAAAGAAAAATCGATAAAATTCAATTTTCCTGATAAAAATGACCCTTTTTCAAACTTAACTTCAAACCTTGAAATCATTTTTTTAAAATTCATAAAAGGTTGAATGCTTTATGCCTAGGTGCCCTCCTTACCACAAATCCATATAAACAAATTGCTTATATGATATATAGTAAATGTTTTTGTTTTGTACTGAATTTATAAATGAGCGGTGGTCTCGCAATGCTTAAGAGCAAATAAAAACAAAAAAAATATTCTCAACCGGATGTCAAATTAACGGGCCGGAAATAAGCCCGATTACCCTGTCCGAATACAAGGGCTATCCACCATGCACCATGAGAATCACCGATTATTCTTCTTATTTAATTAACCGCCATTTAAAAATTATATTAATGTATTATAGATTTTTAAAACTTTAGATTAATTAGTCAGACATGCATTTATTTACCAATATTTCGATATTATCAGTAATTTACCTACCTACTTGTATCTTTCATATATTGCAAAGTAAATAATTTGGCTAATTTTAAAAAATCCAATTAAAAACATCAAAATTTCCTCACCTCAAGAAAAGGTAGATTTAGCAAAGTCACTGAACTCGCGCCAATTGAATTATCCCTGATGTCAAGCTCTTTAAGGGGTGGAGCGCCATCTCCCGCCCGAATCCGAATTTCATTAATTTGATTATCGCAGATTTTAAGACTTTCAATATTTGAGAATGCGAACGGCGATGGCCATTCAAGGGTCATAATTCTATTATGCTGAAAGGTCAAGAATTCGTAGCGACCTCAGGAGAGCAAAAGCGCCATCTCCTAGCGTTGAAATTTGATTGAAACTCAGGTTAATTTCTTCAAGGCGTGGTAGGGAGACAAAAAGTTTATTTGTTAGGGAAGAAAGTAGGTTATGAGATAGGTCAATAAATTGTAGGGATGGTGTATTGTCACTAAAAGACTCATCTTCAATGATTGTTATATTATTTCGATGAAGGTAGAGGCGTTCAAGGGATCGGAGACCTTGAAAAGTACGTCCTTTTAACGAAGAAATCCGATTCTCCCCAAGGTATAGGAGTACTAATGTGTTTTGATTGGAAAAAGTACCATCATCAATCCATCGGAGGGCGTTATGACCCAGGGAGAGTGAGGTCAGCTCAGTTCCAGGTAGCATATCACCTAAATATGTCAAATTATGAAAATTCTCGCTAGAGGGCGTCATTCCAAAGCTTACCCGTAAGTTTTTCAATTTGATTCCGCGAGATGGAGATATGCCGTACCCTTTTAAGCTTGGCCAGACCACGGATTATACCCAATTGATTATTCTCGATAAGGATTTCTTCCAAATTAGCCAGACCTTCAAGCACACCTGGAAGAATCTCTAGAATTTCATTGTTTTGAAGGCGAAGTTCTCGTAAAATCCGACATCCATCAAAAGTACCAGGTTCGATTGATCTTAGGACATTGCCATCTAGTGAGATTGATACTAGGGCTGAATTCCCGGAGAAGAGATCTTGTGGGATAAATCGGAGGAAATTGTCAGATAGCCGAAGCTCGGTTAGATTGCTTAATTGGGCAAATACGGAGGATTCGATGAATTTGAGCGCGTTTTTCTAAAAAAATTAGATGGAATTTGCTTTAAAAAATATATCAGAAATCAAGAGATATGAAACTCTAATTTAATATGGTGGTTTTTCAAATGAATCGTCATTCGTCAAAAATGCAACTTTATTTAAATATTAAAGATTTGTAAAAATTAGCCATCAAATAAGGGATTCTTTTTGTCAATCCTGATTTTATTGAAAAATAGTTCCTTCAGTTCCCTTTTGTGATTTTATAATTTTTAAAAATTTATTTAAAAAATTGTAAAATTCCCTAAAAACAAGATAGTTATATGCACAAATTCTAAATTTCATTTCAAAATGAAGATTTTTAGGTGTAATTTTTTATGAAAAATTAAAATATCTTTTATTTGGTCCAAAGAACCTCAAATTTGAATGATTGTTTACATAAATAAAAGATTTTAGGGCTTAGGCGGCAAATAATAAATATATTGTGTAAATTCAGGTTTTATAAACAAAATTAGATGTGCACGGCATGATTTCGGATATCAAAAAAAAAGCAAAATCTCATTTTAAAATAATATTTTGTTACTTTTAAAAAATTGCAAATATTTGGTCAAAAGGACCCATAAAAAATACAAGGAAATCAAAATATTACTGTCAAAAAAGAAGTTAATGCAAAATGGCAAAATGGGCTGAAATTGGTTCTTACTTGAAGATAAAGGACGGATATTTGCGTTGAGCCGGCAAAAGGTTGCGAAGAAAGCTGTAGTAGATTATTCCCATTGAGGAAAAGCTCTCGTAGGTGTGTAAGATTATTAAATAGGAATGGAGGTAATAGATGAAGATGGTTATTTGAAAGGTCAATTGTAGTTAGCCGCTGGTTCTTTGAAAAAGTAGATCCTCCGAGTGATCCCCACTTTATTCCCAGAAATGTCAATAGTCTCTACAAATGGTAGTGATGAAAAAGCACCTTGATCCACAGATTCAATCCAATTTGAATGAATAAGGAGAGTAGATAGCCCGGGACTTCCATCAAAAGATCCCCGCTCCAACCTCCGAATTAGGTTAGAATTGAGATTAAGGTACTTTAGAAGGGGCCATTCTGGATGGGTTGGATCATCAGCCCGAGGGAGGTCACCAATTTCATTCCATTGGAGATTGAGGGAAGTTAGATGGGAGAATCGCCGCAAGGGGGCGTATGGGAAGATGTTTAATTTGTTTTCAGAAAGGTCAAGCTCCAGTAGGGTTTCTTCCAACCCCCAAAATGCATGGTCCGATATCGTGGATATTTGATTCCCTTTTAAGCTGACCTAAATCAAAAATCATGCCCAAAAAAATTAAATTTAGAAACAAATAAAAATCATTTCGAAATATTGTACAAAATAATTTTTGTTTGTATGCATTTCCGGATCATTTAAAAGGTATCATTCAAATTAGCAATCGGTATGGGGATTCTGGATTGAATTTAAACTATTTTATAATTTATTTCTTCCCAAAGGGAATAAGTAGATTGAGGAAAAACGAGAATCACGCAATTTTTTCAAATAAAAATATGTTTGATTCCATTTAATTTATTTATTGCCTCAGATCTAGAATTAATTTAATGGAATTAATAGATTTAATTAAACTCTGCTCATAAACTTATAATATAAATATAAATATCAAATTTTTTACCTAATTTAGTCTTATAGAGTTATGATAAAGTATTACTTTCAAAGAATAAATAGAATTTGCCTTATTTTGCTACTAATATACCCGGAGAGCCTTAAATCCTATTTATCCCAGTTCCTCCGACCCCGGATTTTGATGGAAAAACTGAGGGAAATAATTCGGGTGGGAAACTGGGCACAATTGGGTTGGGATTTATTATATTGTAAGTAATAGGTATTCCCTATGAAGATAGGACACAGATTCTACGAGTAAGTTTGTCTTTTATAATTTCTTACATTTGAATTTGTTTAAAAAAATATGATTCTGATTGAAATTAACAGTGTATGTACTATCATTTAGTATATAAAGAGCATATAATGCCTAATTATGAGTCATATTGTATGACAAATTAAAATACAAATTATTTTTATGAAAAGGTTAATAAAAATGATCTTAAAACATACCAGAATCTACGCATCTTTAAATTTTTTTAATTGATTTTAAATATATCTATTTATGAAATCGGCATTTAAATTAGCAATCTATACAGGGGTATGGGTTGAAAATTAGGATATTTTATAACCTATTTCCCTCATAGGATATATAAAATACTTGGAAAAATGAGAATCTGATAATTTTTTCAAATAAAAACAATTTGGATTCCATTTAATTTATTTATTGCCTCAGATTCAGAATTTGTTAATGGAAACTATATCTCGGGTTGATCCTTCACTTAAAATTTTAAAATTAGCAATAATTTTGTACACAGTTTGAATTAGGCATTACTTTCAAAGGATTAAAAAAATTATTAGTTTGCTAATATACCCAGTAAGCTTTAATTCTATTTTAATCCCCACTTCTCCCGACCTATTTGGGTGGGAAACTGGGTAAAACTGGGTGGGATTCATGGGTAATCCCAGTGAAGATAGGGCATAGATTCTACCAGTAAATATTTGTAGTTTTTACGATTTCCCACAGCCACTTTTGGTTAAAAATATGATTTTTTTGCAATTAACATGTACAATCAATAGCTTAGTATATATCTAACTCTCTCTAAAAATTTCAAGTCAGTTCTGTGATTAATTAATTTCTAATTTTTAATCTAATTATTAATTTTATAAATTCCTAATAGATTTTTGGGAGCTACTATATTTTTAAAACTATATTGAATGGATTTGTAAATTTATTTATCAAATCGGAATTTAAACTTTAAAAAACCCTAAATTTTAAACGAGTCTTCTTCATCTACAAATAAAATCTCATCTTAAATGTTGAATTATATACCAAACCTCACCTTTTGTAATTGTAGATTGTGAAACGCATAAGCTTGTAGCTCGGAAAGTAGATTCCCTTCCAAATCTAATATTTTAAGTCTCTTCAGCACACCCAGCGCCCCCTGGGGGAAATTTACAAGTCTTCCAGAAATTATTGAGAGTGAATCTAGTGAGTTGGAGAGCCCTTTAAGGCTCTCTTCGTTCAGCTCCTCTAGGGAAGAATGGCTCAACTATTCCAAAAATTAAAAGAAATTGCAAATTATTCAAATTTGGCGCGGAATTTAAAAAATGCGGGTTTTTTAAATTAACCTGGAGATGGTATATAGGCGAGGTGACATTGTCACTCCAGTTTGGAGGTAGGGTTTTGGCGGGAGATTCAAGGTCATATAAGGAGAATGACTTTACTGGTCCATTTAGCACCTCCAGCGCCCTAAAAATTCAAAAAATGAGCAAAAAAGTGCAAAAAATGACCTTGAAATTCTGACAAAACATACCTTTTTGCCATTAGGATGTCAGATCCTGAGCATTGGACATGAAGTTGGTCATCAAGGAGGAAGCAAGAGCAAGATGGTATCTCCTTATGAGGTGGGCAGCTGATTTGACCCGAGGTCAACTCGGATAATACCACCAGAAATAGGAAAAGATAATAAGAAGTCTTCATTTCGGCTGTAGCGAAGGTGGACGGAAATTACTGCTCATTTTTGGCTGCAAAAAATGCATAAAACTCAAGTAGAAATATATTTATGGCACAGTCTGAAAGTGCCTCCAAAATGCCAATATTGGGGAGGAATTCACCATAAAAAGTGGGTCCCCAAAAGTCCAATAAAAAGACAAGTTTAGAGTCCATAACATTAGCCGGGGGTAAGGAGGCTGGCGACAGATGCGAGTCACCGGAAAGTAAATAACTCGGAAAAACAACCAGGAATTACCCCCAAAACTTTTGCAGAATCAGATTTGCCGCCGAAAAACAACTTTCTCTGAGCTCTTGATGGCAATCTTTTTTATGCTTCCTGTCATTCTAAGCCTTATTATTTGGGACATTAAAACTTTTTCAAATAACTGTCATCTCTTAATTGACACTTGCAATCTTTGATTTGATTACTCGTATAATCGCCCCCTTCAGCCTGGATTAGAAATTCGCATTGCAACGCCATCTATCGTCGATTTTTCTAAGGAAAAATTTTTCTAAGGAAAAATGCCAAATTTGCCAATAGGTTTCAATGATTCCGCCATCTGTTGATCATAATTTAAATTCATGAAAAAATCCCTCCAAAATTTAAATTTCCCGGGAATCTCAATTTGAAAATAGGGGCAAAATTCGCAGTATTTAAGTTTAGGTTTTATGGTACAGAAAATAGATTTTAGCTCCGCTATGCGGAGGATTTTTCCCTTTTTCCCAAGGCCCTCTACCGGCCAATAAATCTATGTGTATTCAAAAGCACTTACATACAATTTTACATAAGTATTTGAAAATTTACCTAAAATTCTCGAAATTACCCGTAAAATTTACTTGATTTTTATTCATATTTAGCTCCGCTAAGCGGAGGTTTTAATGCCCTTTTTCCAAAAGCCATCTATCGGTTAATAAAACTCTTGAATTCTGAATCAAAAGCACAAAATTTAAAAAATTTAAAATTTATATTTAATATTTAAAAATTTGCCAATAATTCTAGAAATTTTTCTTAAAATTTGCATGATTTAAATTCATATTTAGCTCCGCTAAGCGGAGGTTTCTTCCCGCCCTGATTAAATTAGAATATTTCTCGCAAAATTTAGCATCAAAATTTCATTTTCACATCTTTCATAAATTAATTTTTGCCAACTTCATTGCCCCAATTCTCCTCCTTCCGCTCATCCTAATCTGCACAATACACACATTGTTTACCTCCGCCGCTCAAAGCCCACAAAACTCATCAAAAGCTTTCTAAAGATGGTAAGATTGTTCGTATTAGCAAAGGGGGTTTTATTATTCTGAGTCGAGCTGAAAAGGTGAGTATTTCTTTGTTTTACGACTCCTTTCTATCTCCCTCCACCTCCTCCGAGGGAAATACCCGGGTATAAAAGAGAAGGTTTCGGGGAATTCCTCCCAGTATTTAATAAAGGACTTTAAGGGGCTCGAGTTGTGCTTCGTTAATGGGGAAACTTGCCCGAGCAAAGTTTCCCGGATGAGAAACCCCAAGACTTTTAGTTGCCCACCAAAAATCTGTTTATATATAGATACCCCTATACAATATATGTGGTCGAGATCAAATGAGACATATATAGGGAGAGTTAGCTTTGAAGTGTGAAGCTTTGTCTTTTACACTTATCTCTCCCTGGCCTGTTTAGCACGCTCCTCATGGCGGAGCTTTCACGAAGGATCCCTTTAGGGTTTCCTCCGGAGCTCGGAGAAATAAGATGGACTTTGAGGAGTTAGAGTCGAATTGAGAGGTGGAAAAAACCAGTGGGAATTGGAGACGAGTAGGAACTTGGAGGAAGAAGTGGGAGAAGGATTACGAGTACACGAGAGAATATGAATTTGAACTTGTTTGAAGTGAAATCCTCAAAAACTGCCCATCTGAAAATAGGATGGGGATGAGGAGATGGTGAGCCCGATAATTGGGATTACATGGCTTCTAGCTTATCTCCATCAAAAGATACACTCGAATACTGCAAGATCCTACTCTTCCTCCAGCTCAAACTCTTCTTTATGTCCTGGATCGATTGAGCAAACACTTTTTGGGATGAGAACATGAATTCCAAGAATTAACTCTATATCCGGTCTAAATATTGTATATCTTTGCTAAAACAGAAGCATTCGAGTATGTACATAATATGAAAGATAGAATGGAAATTATCAATTTTTTATATACTTAAAGATCCATTGGATCTCACTATCTTTTATTAAATTATTTTGATCCCAATTTTGAATTAATAAATTTAATATGGCATTGAAATAATACTTAATTATTTTATAAGGTAATATAATCTAAATATTAAAATGCTTAGAGTTTCTACTTATTTTACTAAACTCCTCCTACACGGAAGTTTGATAATTCACGAAAATTATATCAAAAAATTTAGAATAATTTGGAAGCATTTTTCAATGTTATTTGATGCACCGGGACCGCTGACATCCGGTCAAACTGGCTCATGTCATATGGACAAAAGAAGTCAAAAAAATCCAAATAAAATACAATCCTATACTTCTCGACGAGGTCTATTCAGTGGTATATGTTGTCACCACAAAATGTCCACTTTCTTGACCTATACGGGGTCATTTAATGGTTTTAGAAGAATTTTACGATGAATAGCTCAATCTTTGAGTTACTTTCTCGTGTTAGGATCAGCAGTTCATTGGAAAGGCCTTGGCTAGGGCTATTTGAACAAATAATACATAAAGGATTTGGGCTTAGATCACCTGTAAAGTATTTTAAATCCTTCAAATACATATATTCCTTTTTTGTTGCTTCCAATAATAAACTCGAATATAAAAATATCAGACGGAAGTATCACATAACTATTATTTAATGAATTATATTTGAATTTAAAAGTCATAAATATAAGAATGGCCTTAAAATTCATCAAATTTTTAAATTCCGGCCTACGCTATTTCACTTACTCAACCTCTATACCTGCTACATTTTAAAATTAAGCAATTCTACGATAGAATCCCTATGCGTAAAAGCAGATGCAAAATACAATATACAACCATATGTAAAAAACGCCCAATATTGTAAAGATTAAGATCTGAAATATAACATGTAAAGATTCTCGGCTAATCTGCTCTGAATCATCTTTCATCTTCATCTTATGAGAGATAGATAGAGCATCTTGAGAAGTGTTTGAGGGATGATTAAATAATAATAATAAGACGTCGACTTGTTATCTTTCTTAGCTTGGAATCATCTCTTCGCTCATGCACTCCAAAGCCAGATATATTAATTAGGAATGCTAATTTAGCGTGTGCACTTTGTACTCAATTAACTTCAAGTCTTCACAAGACCCGAGCTTATTAGCAATTCACTTTGTTTACCAGCTAGATCC
>JAAZTK010003047.1:0-10003 GCA_036507255.1 Megalothorax incertus | reverse complement strand
TTAAACGAGAATATTAAATAATTATGAAAACTAGAATAAATTTTTGTATTAAAACACAGGAGAAACCGAAACAAGCCGCACCGAATTACGATAACTTTAACGATTTCCCATCTCTTGGCTAAGATCTACTCAACCAACACACACTCACTCACTCCTCCTCCTCCTACTACTACTCTACTCCTCAACTCGTAAAAAAAAAGTTTTGAATTGATTCAAATATTAAAAAAAACGGATAGCTCCTCCATTTACCATTAAAACTTAGACCTACCTACCTATAATATACATAATATACTACATATAGTTTGTTTGTATTTGAGTTTTGCATTTATTTAACTAGAGGAAAAAGTGTAAGTGAGAAATCTAGTAGTAATTACCGTTCTTCGTAAATTTAATATTAAGTTTCTTTTTATATTTTGGGTGGGTCAACCAACATACGATTCAATAGGTACGTACTACACACAGTATGGGGTTTAAATTCAAGCGGAAAAGAGATAAATTTTTTTTTTTAAAAAAAAAAAAAGCTAAAATGGGATAAATATTATTAAATAATAGTCAGATGTACACAATAATTGGGAATTGGGAATTTCAAAGGTCCATAATTAATAATTAATTAATTATTAAAACGTTAGCCTGACCTATAAAAATTGAATTCGTTCGGATTAGGGGATATAATATCAATCTGGGGTGGGGCTTTGAAAAGCCTTTGTAAATTAAAAAAATAATGTGATACCTGACACCTGTTAATTTGATTGATTTGCGAATAATTGGGGGGGTTTTTTTAATTTAAAAAAAAGGAATAAAAATACATATTATATTCTATTCTAATATTAGATACTATCGTACTACTACATCCTAATGGCTATATACTACTCTAGGTAGGTTCCAAATAGTAATATAACAATGCAGAGTTGAACCCAGCCCAGAGTCGTCGATTTAAACACACTTTAGGTTAGGTTAGATAAGAATCTTATCATAAGATCGGATTAACTTTTAAGTAATAAGTAATAAGTTTGGAAGAATATTATAAAAATATTATTCAATTTCAATTGAGATCAAAAAAAAAAAAAAAACATCTGGATCTTAATTGTATTAAGAACTTAATCCTGTCGGAGACAGGATGAGAATGATATTTTTTATTCAATTATACTTACTATTTTGGAGAGAGAAATGAGAGATATCGCGTAGGCCCTTACACGTGTAATTTCGCCTATTTCATTCGGAGAAACTAATTATATTTGTAATGAAAAAATAGGAAACATAAAAATGGGATTTTTCGGAGCCGTTAAAAAAAATACTACAAAACTAATATTGTTAGTTAAAGTGAGTTCCTTGCTAAATAGATATTAATCCTTACCCCTAGATGATCTTTCTGTCTACGTCCCATTTTAAAAGTAAACCCTTGTCCCATCCTAATTTAATTTATATGTATAATTCAACTTTACAGAGTCTAAAAACCGAACCTGGGCCTTTTTTTATTTGTATAATTATCACATTTGGATTTATTTGTCCTACAGATCCTTTATTTCCTAATCTTTAATTTCTATCTAATTGTACATCCTTATTTCCCCTTTTACTTGAACGAAAACTCTATTCTTTATCACATAAAACATTACACACACACACACACTCTCTAATAAGATATCTTTTTTATATATTACGATATATGTGGGGGGAAAAACTTGAGAATTTCTACCAAAAATTGTTCCCAATTAAGCTATTAAATATGTGTTTTTTGCATGAAACTCGAAGCATGTGTGCAAAGGTGTTGTTGTTTTTTTTCCTCCTAAAGAAAAAGATCCCCCCAAACCAATGTAAAAGTTTAATTGTGCCTCACGTACTTACCTATAATATCGTAATAATTATACCTAATATAGGTAGTAGTAATTAGGTCCTAGGGTAGGTATAAATTGTCATTAGATTTTATTAAAGATTCGGATTTTGCCACGTATAATTAATACTATGTATATATACGATACTTTATGTTGTGTATCTCATTTGATAAGATGTCAATATCGTGACACTCTGGAGGTTCGTCCATACTACTACTACTACTACTACTATATTACTTACTATTACTATCTGTATTTCTAAAAATTATATAAGATATCGAATAATATATATACTAGATAGGTACAAATTGTATTTAGCCAGAAAAAAGAAAGAAATTCAGTTTAAAAATTGAAAGCGTATAAAATACTATAAATTTGTAATGGATAGTGGAAGAATTCAATGGAGAAGTGAATCCTTAAAATATATGTGGCGGAGAGTGAGGGGATTGGATATAAAAAAAACTATTCTTAAAATCAAATCAAATCCGTGTAATTTCTTATCTACTAAATTTCGAACCTACATTAGTATAATAAAATATATGGCATATATAGTAGTACTACTAATTAAATGCGAGTAGTTGTTGTAAAATTTAAATTTAAAGGAAAAAAAATCAGTTAAAACTATTACTATTTTACTATCTTTAACTCTTGTGTATTACATGCACGCATTGAAACAAAATTGGATCTAATTTTTTAAGTGGAAAAAAAAATCAGGGGGAAATCGAGTTGTAATTTGTTTAAAACTTTAAACTGAATGTTCAGCTACTACTATACAGTACATACATATATACCACAATTTAAATTTCAATAAAAAAATACAAAACTCAAATCTAATGTCTTTTTTAATTCTACATTTTACTTTTTATTAATTCAGAGCGGGTTATTTTAAATCAAATAGCATTTTTTTATAGTTAGTAGTACATGATGAATAAAAATTAGTATACCTTTAATTAAAGTACTAGTATTATATATGTACCTAAAATTTAAAGTTTTAAACCCATCAAAATTAACAAGATTTGAGGGATATATTTTGAAGATTTAATAAATGCATGCACGGATAATTTTCAGGCTTTTTTTTATACGGAATTGCATTTGGGAATTTAAATGGTGGTTTTTCAAGAATGGAATTGCAGTTGGGAATGAGGAAATGAATGAAAAGTGACTCTAATTGGGTTTTTTGATGGATACATTGGAATCAGAGGCGGATGGATTGTACGGCATCTTGGAGAGCAGACCCCAGTCCTTGTATCTCTTCTGAGGTAAGGAGTCGATTAACCACAATTCGAATAGATGCTGGAGGAAGTATATGTTCATCCTTTTCAAGGTAGCATGGTTGAACAAGGGCCATTTTATGATGATCTTTTATCTGAAAAAAGAAATTAAAGAATATTTAAGATCTAATCGCAAGTATTGGGTATTACATGTGTAATTATTGAACGTAGCTTCTCCTTTTCCTCCTTTCGAGACCCCAAACCTTTCCTCAGGTAAAGGAATTTAATCGGAGAAAGTTCATGACCTCCTACCTTGAACCCCTTTATATTGCACAGCGTTCTAAACGAGTAAGTAGGATGAAAAAGCATTAATTTTTAATAAAAAAAAACCTTAATTTAAAGTTTTAAACCCTGCTTGAGGTAGTAGAACTTACTTATGCATGATTGTTACAGTTGAGCTGAAGGGTCTCAATGTACTCTGGATGCTGTTCTATCAGATTTAAAGCTTGAATCCCTGCTCCAGCTAATAAGGGTGGTAATGATGCTGAAAAGCAGTAGCCTATCCACACACAAAAGTGAAATTCAATTAATAATGTACATAATTTGAATTAGTTAGCATACCTAATCCAGAAATCCTTTGATGATCGACCACAAATGAAGGCCCCACAATAAATCCACCAAATGCAGCCAACCCATTCTCAAGACTTCCGCTTATAAAGTCAATATCTTCAATCTAAGAGGTTTTGATTTGTCATTTAAAAAATTCTTAAGAAAATAGGGATCCTTACAGGAACATCAAGATACTCTGTGACTCCTCTCCCTGTCCCACCAATCACTCCAAAGGAAATAGACTCATCCACATATAGTCGTACCTTATGGTCAATGCAAAGTGCTGTAATCTCCTTTAGAGGGCACATTTCCCCCGTCTTTGCATACAACCCTTCAACTACACAAAACTTTTTAACAATTTTGCTCCTTTTTGGATTCTATTTTTTTTTTAAAAAGAGATTTTTAATAATAATATTAGAATTGTTTAAAGGTAAAAGTATTTACTTTAGCCAGTTTTTCCCCTTGTTCGATGAGGTGGCGAGCTAGATCATCGGAATCATTATGTTTAAAGTATATGATTGTAGAACGAGATGCTTGAAGGCCCTTTTGAATGGCAAAGTTGACTTGTTCATCCCTATTTCATTGAGGAAAAAAATTATAAAAAAATGACCGAATAAATTGCAAATTGTATTAAACTTACGCAAATATAATATCCCCTGATTTGGCATAAGAAGGGATGGCGGATGCGATTGTAGAAAAGCCATAAGAATAGAGAGCAGTTTCCTCACAGCTCATAAACTTTGCAATCCTCTCCTCAAGCTCCAGGTGGACATCAACGGTTCCGTAAAAACCTCTAGGTCCACAAGACCCCACCCCATATTTTCTAATGCATCTTTCAGCCTAGAAAAAAAGTAGTCAATTTCTTTTAAATTATGGTTTTTTAAGGTTTTAGTCTACCTCTTGGTCTATTGAAGGCTCATCAACAAATCCCAGATAATTATGTGTAGCAAAATTAAGGTATTTGACCCCCTCAACTTCAATCCACTTTCCAGGGCGGCCTTCAACAGCACCCCAAATGTTGATATCCTTTTCCGTGTACTCTTCATCAGAGTCTACTAAGGGTTGAGGCTTCCAATTACTTATGATTTCATCTTCCTCCTAATTATAAAATTTAAAAGCAATTTTAATAATTAATTTTAAAAATTTAATATGGAATTTTACAAAATATAGTACCTCTTTGGACATGATCCTCTTTTGAGGCTTATTCCTTTTACGTACAATTAGCCAGAGGACCCAAATAATTAAAAATCCTTCAATCACCAAATGGTAGAGGGGTGCCTGGTGGTTTAAAATAAAAATCAATTAAATCTAAATCAAATTGTAAAAAATGACTCAAGTGTAAAAACCTGGATTATCGATTGTATAATGTAGTCAGCAGCCCGGTAGACTGGAGTAAACATTTTGGCTAGTGTTTTGGAGGCTAGATTTTTTTAGTTAATTGGATTAAAACTTGGTAATGAGCAGAACGTGACACGGTGGTCCTCAGGATGCCTCCTGGTCAGCCAGAAATTGATGGCCAAAATGGAATCACAAGTCGAGGAGTCTGGAGGCGATGAGTAATTTGTTATTTGAGGAAAAATAAGGCACAAATTTGACACGGGGTTTGGGGGTATAACTTATAACATGTGTAGGAAATATCAACTCTTAATTAATTCCAATTAATTACCTAATTAAGCCTTACACAAATCAAGTACAAAAATCCGGTGGAATTCAAATTGTTTTTAAAATGAAAAAAAAAATTGTAACAAAAGTGAAAAATTTTGGAAAAATTGGTATCAGATTTTAGATTCATTTGTTTTTTTATTTTAGAATTTTGAGATACCGGCAAATTCCTCGATTTTTATAAATTTATGTGATATTTTTGTGACAATTTGTGACTTTTAGCTAATTAAGAGGTCAAGGGGTGTATTGAGGGTTGTCCAAAAGTATCAGATTTCATCATACTTATCCCATCTTGCAAATTTCAAGGAATAGGAAAAGTTTAAAGTCTCAGCTGATGTTCCAACATCCAAAAGTCCAAAGTTCATCGATTAAAAGTTTATTTTTATCAGAATTAATTTACCTATATACCAACACCATAAAATCATCTACTATTTCTCAAGGGTCATTTTGTAGAGCTTTATTGTTTTTAATTGTTGATTATTGACTTTTTTCGAAAGTATTTTATTCATATTCGAATCATGGGTGAAGAAAAAGGAGTCCCAGTCAGTCCCGTCAAAAACTTTTTAGCTGGTAATTAATTTACCGGAAATTATTGCATTAATTACTATTTTTTCATTGCAAACATTTTTAATATTTAGGTGGATTTGGTGGCACTTGTCTCGTATTTACTGGACACCCCCTCGACACAATTAAGGTACTTGTCTAGACTCTATTTATTGAATGGATAAATTGTAAAACCTGAAATTTTGTAATTAATTGTTTTAGGTCCGACTACAAACTCAACCAAAAGCAGCAGCAGGAGCACAATTGCAATACAAAGGGACATGGGATTGTTTCACAAAGATTATCAAAGCAGAAGGAGTCAAAGGACTTTATAAGGGTTAGGATTACAATCATGTTAAATAAATGAAATGATATTTATGTCCATTTTAATGTTCATTTAGGTATGGGTGCACCCATTGTTGGAGGTAATATTTGATAATTTCTTAAATTCAGAAGAATTTACTAGAAATTACAATCCAAATCTGAATTAAAATTTCTTTTTAATTAAATTCCAGTTACACCAATCTTTGCGCTGAGTTTCTTCGGATATGGCCTTGGGAAAAAGTTGGTGGCGGGTGATGCGGATGCCACAAAGCTCTCTGCACATCAAATGTTTGTCGCTGGAGCCTTTTCCGGTGTTTTAACCACTATTGTAATGGCACCCGTAAGTTTTGCACAATTTAAAATGTAGAAAGAATTGTTTTTATTTAAAAATGATGGATGTTTTATTTTTAAAAATTATTTTTTACATAGGGAGAGAGAATCAAGTGCTTGTTACAGGTAAGCTATTTTACATGTGTATCAATAAAATTAAAAGTCCTATGAATATACCTAAAATACCACTTTAACAAAGGTTCAACAAGGTGCTGGAGCAGGTGCTGCTGTAAAATACGCGGGCCCAATTGATTGTAATTATTTTAAAAATTCAATTACATTACTACAATAATTAATATACTATTATTCATATTATTATTGCATATATCGTACATTATTACTATTATTATTCCATATTTAGGTGGGATTAAACTAGCCAAAGAAGGAGGGATCCGAAGTATCTACAAAGGAACTATTGCCACCCTCATGAGAGGTATGCTAATTTACCCATTTTGATTCATCCTCTGCAACTTTGCCAGCTGTGCTCTCAGGAGCTCCTTTTTCGAGATGATTTGATTATTCCTTTGCTTGTTTTTGTGGAGGTTAAAGGGGAGATGTTTGAGTGGTTTAGAATTCAGATAATTCATTAGTTCATTTGATGAAATGTAATTGGATTTGGGGAAAGACGAAGGAGAAGACTTTAATTTACTCTTCTTTTTAAAAATATCCATTCCTGGATGGATTGAACCCACCGACTGCCCCTTGAGCTTCTTTTCCGTCTCCTCCAGGAGTTCAATTGATAAATTCTTTGGTTCTTTTGAGATATTTGGAGGATTTGAGGTTGTAGTAGTGGTGGTGGAGCTGGATTCTACTTCCATTTGTGGTGTTTGAATTTTGCTTTCATTCCCATCTTTTACAATGACTTGAATTACATTATTCTTGATCCTCTCGACCTCCTCCTCCACGGTCTCCACCTTCCCCTCCACATCTTTCTTCATTTGAATTTGAATCAATTTATTCTTTTTTGTAAAAATTGACATTTTTTTAGCGCAAACCAATTCCTTTCTAAAAACGGCAAATACATTCTCACCCCTGAATTTATTCGGTGACTCGCATTTTGGGCTAACCCTTTTTTCATACACATATTTAACCTCAATCTGAAACTGATCCCTCTCACACATTGATCCCTTATCAAGGTGGCGGTGAGAGCAGTATGTCTCATTCCTCCTTTGATAATATTTCTTGATCCTATTCACAGAATTATGATTCCAATTGGATATTTCACAGGAACAGTGCCACGGATTAGAGTCTAGCCGAATTATTTTTGCAGGGACTCGAACCCAAATGTCTCCATTCAGGGTTCGAATCAGGTTATTATTCAAATAAATCTCTCGGAGGGAGATCTGATCATCAAAGAGGCCTGGTGGGATGTGGGAGAGTTTATTGTGAGATAAATCAAGGTCTAGGAGTGAGCTTAGTCCATAAAAAGAGTCCATTGAGAGCTTTCGAAGTGAACAATTCCTCAAGGATAGCCTTTCAAGCCTGGGTACTTGACCAAATGCATCAAAACTAATACGATCAATTAGCCCTTGAAGAGTTAGGGATTTGAGTCCTGGCATCCCGCTTAACATTTCCCGCTCAAGGTTGAGTACTTTGACATTGATTGCAGTTAGCTTTGTAAGGGATGTTAGTCCGAAAAAAGAATTTGGAAAGAATTCTAAAAATGTACCTGGAGATCCGAGTAAGAGTGTTTTGGTATAGTTCATAACTTCAAAAGTGTTTGGGAAAAGACTTTCAATTGGGTTATGTGAGAAATCAGCCCATTCTAAGTGAGGGAATGGTGGTAGGGAAAGTTCACTCAAATGGGTTATATTATTTTTAGTTATATCCAACTTTCGAAGGTTCAGGAGACCTGCGAGCCCTACAGTCTCAAGGCTAAGGATTCGATTATTTGATAGGGAGAGTGTAGTTAGATTTGGTGTGGCATAAAATAAGAAATCTGGTAAAAATAGTAGTGAATTCTTTTCAAGATGAAGATATTTGAGTGAACCCAGGTTGTAAAACATATCCCATGTAATATCTTCCATGTTACAATCGCTTAGGCGGAGGTAGACGAGAGATTGAGAGTTTGTGAAGGCTACAGACACTTTTGGGGTTCTCCCAATCTCTTTTAAATCCCTTTTGAAGGACTCGTAAGGGAGGATTTCTGACCAGGAAGGGTCTAAAAGGGTCAGATTGAAGGGATCATGATCCGGTTCGGAAGAAATTGGTGGTAGGAGTGAGATTTCATTCCCAATTTCAATTGGGGAATGTTCTGGGGGTGTTTGTGTCCTTTTTCCTCGACTCCTCGACTTGAAACTTGACTCTAGGTTATTCTCAATGAGCTGTGAAGGAAGAATCACACTGTTTAGACTTAGAAAGGTGAGGCTGATGGAATTGAATGAATCTGAGGTGATGGATATACTATTCATGGGTTCTTGAGTCCCAGAAATGTCGAGTCCGATTAGGGATGGTAAAAATTCAAACTCTTTACGCTCAAGAGTTATATTCCCCGAGCCTGGAGCTTGTAAAAGTGATAGGATCTGATTGGGTTTAATTAGAAATCCTAATTTAGAATTACAATTTTAATTATTTTTTAAAAAAAACCTTTGTTTGGAAATTGAGGCCTTTGAATAATTTTGTGAGGTAAGGTTGTGAGGAGTTGCGGAGGATGCATGTGGCAGTTTGCATAACCTCTCCTTGAACCCTAGGCCCTTGCCCTTCAAAATGGAACATGTCATAAACCTGGAATTTACATTAAAATGAGGCCTTTTTTAAAGAAAAAATATTTGAGGCCTTTTTTTATATGTAAAAAACCTCATTATGCTCCGTAAATGGGATCTCAATTGTAGTTCCTCTTGATTCAGCCTCATACTCATTCTCTATCCATCTCCAGGAGGCGAGGTTATTCAAATAATCCGAGAAACAGATACAATCTGATGGGCACGTCACTTCTGAGGCCTTATTTTGAATATAAAATGAAATTGAGATGACTAATTAATTGTCTAAATATTCCTATAATATTCTTCTTACCTGAGAATCGGATGGAAATGGTAAAAGTATAAAAAATAAGCCGAGCCACCACATTTTGAATACAATTTTAGCTAAAAGATTGTGTTTCAACGAGAATGAGAAAAGAATTGGATTTTGGGAGAGGAAATGGTTAATCTCGGGGTTATCTTCTCGCATTTCCTACGGCCCTTTGCGCCTTAATATTCCATAATGTCATTTGTAAAGCTTTATAAATACAATGTACTACATATTCTACATGCTACAACTATCGAGAATGTATTGTAATACTAATAACTAATCCTGAATGCTTTTTTATTCATTCTGTAGATGTACCAGCCTCTGGAATGTATTTCATGACATATGAATGGTTAAAGAATGCATTAACTCCAGCAGGCTCGACGAGCCTCAGCCCTCTTTTGACCCTTTTTGCTGGAGGATCTGCTGGGATCCTTAATTGGGTGGTTGCACTGCCTTCAGATGTTCTCAAGAGTCGACTTCAGACAG
>JAAZTK010003046.1:0-10005 GCA_036507255.1 Megalothorax incertus | reverse complement strand
ATTAGGCCCATCTAAATTGTTGTAAAAAGTTGACCTCAAATTAATTCAATTTACCTGGTCGAAAGTCCTCCGAATCGGACATTTTTGATGAAAAAGCACACGTAGAATAAATAATTTAACTCCGAATATTAACAAAACACTAATTAGAACCAATTAAATTAAAAAGAAATAATTTTTAAGAATTTTTTATGGAGCGTAAAAAACAAAGAAATATTACAAAATCGAAGATGCTTCTCCAAGCTTAAACGAAGTCATTTGAAGGTGCCGCCAAACGGCCGTTAGATGGCTTCTGCGCATACTTTATTTTCTAATTTTGTTTTTGAAGTATGGCCAAATGAAGCTTTGAAAAGCTAAACTTAATTAATTAATTTACAGGCTAATTAATTGGGACAAGATGTCAACGGCATATCTGTATACAGTTCTGTAAGAGAACCTTTAAGTTTCAAATCTTCCAATTAGAAAAGGAAGAGTCGAATGTATGCTCAAATCAGTTGTCTCTGTGCAATTTATTATCGTGGCATATAAAACATGCATTTGGCTACTATACGCGGATTCTATAAGACTCGAGACCACTTCAATCTCTATAATTTT
This sequence comes from Megalothorax incertus, assembly GCA_036507255.1. Classification (NCBI taxonomy): domain Eukaryota; kingdom Metazoa; phylum Arthropoda; class Collembola; order Neelipleona; family Neelidae; genus Megalothorax; species Megalothorax incertus. Next base: position 9,414 of record JAAZTK010003046.1, on the reverse strand, counting down.
GGCAACTTTTCCAAACCCTTCACAAGCACTATTTTTCATTTTTAAGATCCTCCGCTTCTCTCATACGGATATTGGCTAGGAATTTGCTAGTGCACTTCTGTGGAGGGGTCTGAGGGAGCTTAAAACAGGGCACTAAAATTTATTTTATTGAGAATTGAGAGCCTCTCCAAATACTTTGTGAGACATACGTTAAGTACTCTTAATAAGTAGGCTGGAAAGGGCTTAAAAAGTTTCTTGAGAATAAAATCCTCCTTCGTTCAAGTTACTCCGGAAAGTTTTTGCTCTAAAAAAATCCTACCGATTTTTTTTGGAAGATCAGTTTTATTAAACAATGGCTCCCAGATCATCTTCCTTTAAAAACAAAGGAGGATCTTCCAAAATGTTTATGCATAAAATGAGCATATATCATTGACGGAAATGTGTTTTTGCCCGGGAGCGGGATGGAGGTTTTACTGTTTTTCCAGAGAGCACATTCGGAGCTATGACCTTAGCTCGAGTTTGAAATAAAAGCACACGAGTTGCAAAGTAGAGGATTATATTCTCGCAAATGTGACACCGAATGTTAGTGTAAGGGATTTATTAGGGGGAGAATAGGGGAATAGCATGTGGGGAAGGGATTATCCTTTCAAATTGATCATCTCCAAACTCTGGGTGTGCTCGCATACTCCTTCTCTAGCTATGAACTTTCTCCACCCAATATGATTGTGCATAGAATAATAGGGGGGAGTGCGTATTCGAGGGCTCATATCTCCTCCTCCACTTGTGTTTCAGAGATACGTGGGTCTCTCTGCTAAAGCTTTAAACCTCTCTACAAACTCTGGCTAAGCATGCATCGAAATAACTCTCCGACTTTTGGCTTTTCCCCGAAATCTGAACTGAATTTCCAATGCTCGAGATATTAATAAATATGGCTACAAAAGCAAAGAGCCATAATCCATATAAAGCATGAGCTGCGAACAAAATCGAATGAGATTCCCCTCCATTTCATCCATTTCATCCAAGCATTTATACATTATGTATCTCTTTGTAGTAGTACTACTTCACCCTCCTCCTCCTCCTCTGACTATAATAATTTGATGTGTGAAATCCTCCTTGTTCAGCAAACACGCACCAGCATAAAATATAATATAGTTTTACTTTTATTAGAGATACAGATGGTTTCATAACTTGGTAATACTTTCAAAGTGCGTGAACTGAGAGAAACAGACGCTACACTCTTGAAAAGCTCCAAACAAAATCCTTTGTCAATACTTTTAAATCTGAACATTTACTCGACTAGTTTTTTAACTTCCCATGCTATTTTATGCACTTTATTCGCATTTATTTTACAACATCATTTAACATTGAATATCCGTATTCTCATTGTGAATCAGAGTTGAAAAAATTTTTTTTTTGAATTACGACATGCAGCTCAAATGAAATCTCTTCATCTCATCATCTTTTAGAGTTCTACTTCTTGGTATATGTACAATACTTTCTTCACTTTGATCAGGAGATTTAATTTAAGGAAATCTTCAAAAGGAAGGAAGGAAGCGGAAAGCGAGTGGATATTTATTTGCAAATTAGCGAGATTAAAATATAGGAAATCGTATATGCTAAATTACATGTCTTTGAAGTTGCTCCTACCTCCAGTTCAAATTAAAATAGAAATTTGCACCTACCTCGACTTTGCAAAGCAGAGGATAGATGCAAAGTTCTATTTTCAAATATAAAATATCTTGAAAATAGACCATAAACTTGCATATGGTTTTTAAACTTTGAAATTATATTTGCATTGCAGTTGCACCCAAAAATGTATTATTGTTGGTATTTCAATTTGCAAAACTAGCTTTGGGAATACGGATAGAAATAAAACATTCTAAATACTTATAAACTAAAGGGGAGGTACTCGAAAGAGTAAAGAGCATTTGAGAATGATGTAAGAGGAGGAGGAGGCCGAGAAGTAGCAAGATAAAAGGGCAATACTCGTCCTTTTAGTTCCACTTTGGGAATTTCCTAGTTCCTCGAAAAAAGCCAATCATTTTTCATTAAGTGTAGTGAGTTTTTTTGTAATCAAAGGGAGTTTGTACATAGTACTCGGAGTAGTACATAGTGTATAAATAAATGTACTACTACATTCGTTCGTAGTACGAGAACATAATTACTAAAGAGGATAGGGAAAAGTGGCTGGGTCCCCGTTTAATCTTTGCTCCTTCTTAAGAGCTCCAAGAAAAATTGAGATCTCTAGTACTGTATTACTTGTACGAACGAATACGATACATGTGTATGTTTAGTTTTCATATACTTCTAGAGTATGTAGGTTAGGAGGGAGCTACACAAACTCTAGAGTAGTTAGAGTAGTAGTAGAATGCGTGTCTGCTTCTTAAGAGGGAATTCGACATCAAGAAATTAAGTTTTTTTTCTCCAGTGACATCTTAAGAAGAATGTCCTAGTTCCTGGGACCCTCTCACACAAAGATATGAAGCTTTTACTCGTTCAACGTCATCCCTTTACAATCTTTCATTCCATTCCTCGAGGATCCTGCTGCTGCTATCCTCGAGAAAAAGGGATAAAAAAAGTTTTGGATTTTTTCTCCTCGTTCAAAGTCGTCTTTCTCGGTTCCGGGGGATTCTGGATTGAGACATCCCCCTTACAAAAGAAGATGGAAGAGGAGGGGAAGTAAGTGGAGGAGAGGACCATCAATTTTATGAGTTTTTCACTCTCATTTCTTTGGGAAGATACACACGGCGAGAGTCGACGACATGCCGATCTACTACTGGTATTGGTACGAGTAGTAAGAGCCAAAATGAATCCAAGTTATAATAGGACAGAAATTGAAGGGTTTGGTTTGGAGGGGGGATCTAGAAGCCCTGTTAAATCCCATCTTGTTCAATGTATTTTATACTTCCTTCCTTCCCCCCTCCACTATCTATATTTTTTACGATGGATTTCTGAAATAAAGTCTTGTCCTTTCCGTCATTTAAAAGAGACTTTATCCAAGATGTACAGAATTCTAATAGGAAAAAGAAACCTGATGGGATTAAGGCCTGGAATAAATTCCGATTTCTTTGCAATTCCTATTTAAATCAACCCAAACTCCGACCCGATTGGTCGGAAATATCTAGATCGTTTACTCGGGGAATTCCAACCAATCTGAAAGGAAAAAAAGAATGACTTTGCTTTTGATGTACTAATGATTCTTGGGTCTCAAATGAAGGAAATTGTAATTGCAAACCTCGAAGAATTCCCTCAGAATCCGAAGAATGTAATTTCTAATTTTCTTCATCGAATAGCTCAATACTTTCCTATTTCCAACTACTCCCTCTAAGGAACGTCCTTTAATTCCTCTTGAAAAAAAAACTAATTCCAACATGTCCCAATGCCTTGAGACCTAAAAGTGATCAGTGAAGTCTGTCCGTGTTACGAGAAAACCCGAGAGAGTTATTTTATGAGTTGGTTTATTATCACTTCTGTCCGTCTTTTTACTCCAGCCAAGGCCTAAATACCCTGCCATGTCAGACTCTGGATTCAAATACTTGGTGAAGAATTTAAGAATTTAAAAAGTAATATTTTCACATCCCTGTTTTACACACAAAAATATGCTTTATTAAACCCCCTACATTTAAGGATATATCAAAAACTATTTATTTAAAGGTACTAGATAAGGATTTCCCATTTCCTCCACCCATTTGTTATATCTTTGAGGGGAGAAAAAGTTCAAAAAGAGAAAGTTTTGCACTAAATAATATTTTGTGGGAGGCTAGCCGATTCCCCTTTCAAGGGAAACTTAGCGGAGACTAGGTATAATCATCCTGGGCTATTAGTTAGTAGAAAAGAAATGTGTTTTGTGTTGGGTAAACCTCCCTAATTCTTTATCCTGTGTAATTCCCATTGTTTCCGGACATAATCAATCATGTAATTGTTTTGGCTCGGCTCGGTTTTCCGGGTATCAGTGGGAGGTACGGGTTTTGCACTCTCGAAGATCGTAAATAAAATACGGGGGTAGACCAAATCTTTATCAAATGTAAGGAATCTCCAATAGCCTTTAATTGTGACTAATTGGACATTCCTTGGCCTTCGTAAATTGAGGGTTATTGATCGTTTGCACAGGAAATCTTAGCCCTTCATTACAATTCCTTTTGATCAGGGCTTCTCATAAGAATACTCCAAATTTCTCCAGAATTCTCCAAATTTAGATGAGTATATGCAAGTCTGGAGAGAGTCGAGTGTAAAGAAGTCTTTTAATTCTATTCAAAAGCTAAATACACCCTAGTGTCCCATGAATGAGAGCCCGAGCCTGCTAGTGCTGGAGGAATGGTGTAATTTCACAAAGGAAGAAATTGAATTGAAAGCCTTATGAACTTGTACCTTGCTATGAATTTATGAAATATGTATGAAGGAAAATACAAAAATATCTACATATCATATCCTACGGATATTCAAGTATCGTGTAGTCAATATAACTTATAAGTATGCAGGGTCAGAGTTAAGCTTAATAATTCGAGTACGCGTGTTATACCTATTATGGTGAAAGTATATTTCCTCCTCCCTTCGGCTAGATTACTCTATTATTATTCCGTCGAGCTCATTTCCCAATGTATCCTGGCTCCATTCGACGTAAGTAAATTGTAACATGGAAAAATCCATATTTCAGTTGATTGAAAAAGTAGCTTTTGGCTGATCGAGTACCTCTCATTCCTCATAACTTTATAACCCATAAGGAAACGCATATATTGCTACTTTGAAAAAATGCTATATCGAATTAATGAACGAGTAAAAAATTTAAGCTTTCATTTCGGTCTTTCTCGGAGAACTCGAGATTACATGGGCATATTTAGGTAGGAGAAATAAGCTAGGTAATAATCTTATCGAAATTCTTAAGGCTTATACGGATACTATTAATGGGGAGGGATTTAAGTAAGGAAAAGTATTTAATTTTGAGGTTTAATGTGCTTTTTATATACTTTTCTGGTGACATGGGAAGGTCTAATGGTATTTAGGTGCCTAAAAAGGAAGCCAATTTTTTTTTTCTGGGGTCTCAATTCCTTTCCCAGAGGAATGTCATTTGATTAACTTGGAAGAGTCTCGTAATAACTTAATAAATGAGAGGAAATCACTCAATGTACCCTAAAATATTACATTTTAATAATCTCTCTAGTCCAACATCCCTTCAACTCTTTCAGGAGTCTCGAGCAGCCTCCCCGATTTGTTCAAAACCGCAAAATATATTACATTTTGAAAATATTGCCTTTGGCTTAATCTCTCCTACAACCTACTACTGGCTTCCGTTATGTGCGCTTTCTCCCATCGACTTTTGATGCCCAAAATAGATTATAAAAGCCATGGCCTATCTACAGAGCACCAGGGACTCTTTCTCCCATCATATTCCCCGTATGAATGTATGAATAGGGCGGAGGAAATTCGTTTTTAGTAATTAAGCTAAAGGGAATGACTCTCATCTCTCATCCTTTCACTGTTTTCCTCCATGACTTGACTTGGCGAAGCTAAAACCTTATGGAGCATGTGTACTGTACTTTGAAATCTTTTGAAGTGTTTTACTCGTCCCACACTGAAAACAGCACACTGTATAATCTTGCCATCAAAAGTAATGTGACTGAACCTTCATTGAATTCATTTACCCATTCCAAGAATGATGGGAACTAGATTTGGGGTTCCAATTAAATCTCTGCTTCTTTGTCCTACCCGTCCTTACGACGAGAATAAAATATTGCGAGAGCAAATGAAATCCGAGAGTGAAAAAGGAGAAGGATTCAAAGATCGTGTTGAATTGCTGTGTTGTTTCGGGGGGAAAGCTAGAGCTAGAGTTCTACAGGATGCTAATTAGTTGAAGCTAGAGGCAGGAGGAAAGAAAACCCTGTTATTGTGAATCGCCATATAATTAGGACGCAATCATCTTCAAGGGGAAAGCACTATTATAAATTAGCACAACTAGCTAGGGAGAAATGAACCGACTCCAGTCTCCCAGAGAAGAGATTCATTTTGGGAGGATATAATGCAATATCCCATTGCATTATTTAAATACAAGGCTTAGGAAAGATTTGGGGGGAAAAACTTTTCAAATAAAACGTGAGAGGAAAAGCCTCAAATTAAATTAAATTCGCTTCCCTTGCATAATGATCCGAATTAAAATAATGTGAATTAATAAGGCGAGTGAAATAGTATATGTGGTGGTTTCACATGTTTTACATTGTATATTTCAATGGAAAGATTTCAATGGTAAAAGTTGTAACATAGTAAATCTGGATGGAACATGCTTTGTATGGGAGTGCGTATTTGTATTGTGAAAAGTGCAAAAATGAAGATTTACTCGCAGTGAAATGAAAAAGAAAGTTTGGATAATAAGGGAAAGCGGCATAATGAAAGCATGTGTACTAGGAGGCACGAGTGATGAAAAATAAAATATTCAAAACCTCAAAAGTAGGGGGGATCCCTTATTCAGATGCGAAGTCTCATTTCCTCAATAAAAAACTTTAGCTCGCTTTTCTTCCCCCCACTTTCTCTCCCATCATAAAATGTGCATTCTTATCATGTTATTACAGATACAACGCAGACTAGAGATACAATGTATACTATCTTATTACATGCTATGCAGTGCTATACTCACAAAGGAGGAAATCCTTGCGAAAAATACTTGGCGCAAATATTTTAATGTTTCCTTCACTCTCAAGGATCTTGAGACGAGAAAGTCTTTGAAGTTTTTCTCTTCTCAAAGTGTTGAGAAGAGGAGGAGGAAGAGGAAGTGAGAAAAGAGCATTCTCGTTTTTAAAAAGAATGCCCTTGAAATGAATTAAAATCCCTTGAAGCACATGCCTTTTAATTTTTTCTAACTTGATTCCGGTCAATATTTTTATTAGAAAAATATTGTTTTATTTTAATTTAAATAGTTTTCTCCGTTTTACACTGCTTAATTGAAATTTAAAAATATCCTTGATTTTAAGCATATTTTTAGGGATTGTTGAGTGTTATGAGCATTGATAAATGCTTTTTTTTAATAATTCAAAAGCAGCTTTACAATTTACAAAAAACTTTAATTCCCCAGAGTTTAATTAATTAATTTACAATCGTATCACCTATTGTATATATATATAGCATTAGGTACCCATCAAAGGCAGGTTTTTCTTTCCCTTGGGGTGCCGTTATAACGAAAGTGGACCGTACTTGATACAATTATAATAATGGGAGTATGCACAAGCTAGAAAAAAATTGTTATTCAAGTCAGTGTTAACCACCATTTCAGAGCGTGCTTTTCAAATCCCATGATTTTATTAGTTTTCAAGTGACTTTCCATCATGCTAAAGTTTTGGGTTAGGGACACTAATCCTTATGAGAAAGAGTAAAAGTATTTCGTTAGGAGGAAGCTCGATACTCTTAGCGATTATAGTTCCTTATGTGTACTTTGCACTCTTGGACACTGAATTATTTGAATACACCCCAAGTTCCGGGCTCCGAAGCTAGTGAGGAATTGTCGACTTTGGTTCTCACCACCTCCTCCCCCCTCTCTCCTTAATGCAATCCTTCCATATAAAGTAGAATGTAAATATTTTTCGATGACAGGTTGGGGAGAACCAAGGGGGATCCGTCTTACTTGCTTATTGTCACGCAATTGAGGGACTCAAGAAAGTGGTGGTTTTCGAACACAAAGCAATTTCACTCCTGAGGACTAATGCGATTGTATCCGTTGCATAAGATTTTACTACATTTTTCTCCGGGAGTATTCCCCATAGCCCTTGCACACACATACCCTGCTTTTTTCATCCATCTTTATCTTCACAGTCCTCGTTCCAATTTATAATGGGGAGATTGCTTTGAATCCCGCAGAGATTGAGGATGGAAATGTCTGGTCTGGGAATTCTTGGGGAATCGGAACCAAACCAAAGCCAATTCATACAATTATGGGAAGAAATGATTTGGAAAAGGGGAATATCGGCGGAGAGAACTCCTCTTACAAATGGGTTGTCATTTCATCTGAGAATGTTAATTCCATTATTATCATTTTGTTCTTCTCGTATAGTGGCCGTATTTGATATTTCTTCTAATTCTTAATAGGGTTTCAAGCGAGAGGAGGAGCTCTCGAGTAAGTACAAGTGCTTAAATTTAAATGGGGAGCAATTTTAGGTCGGTTTCTTTTAATAGCGGGTAAAAACCATTCATGCACATGCTTTCACTATACTTTATGTATACTAGTACTAGGAGAAAGCAAGTTGGAGCAAATACTCGTATATATTTCTGGAAAAAAATGTTTGCCCATTAAACCATTAAGGGCTTATTTGCATTTCATATCTGGTTTTCATATCTAGAAATTTTTCATTTCTTTTCCTCTGAGGAATTTTACAAACTGGGTCTTCCTATCTCTCGACTCCCAAATGTCCCCCAGGAAAGATAATTGCCAGATATACAGATATATGGGAGTTGACCCCGTTTCCCTACTCCTTTAAAATGCAATAAATTACTTTCTCCCATGGCGTCCTGTGCAAACCCTGAATTTTGGCTATTTAATTCGAGATCCTTCTCCACATGCTTACGATGGATTTATGAAATGGGACATGCTTATCAAACCCTTAATCCAAACATTTGCACATTAAACTCCTACTACAATACAATAGCGTTTAAATATTTTAACTTGTTTATTCACGGGGCCAAAGTAATTTACACATGAAGAAATAAAAACATTTATTTCTCGCACATAAATTCCAAACACCACGCCACCATTCTAATAATCATGTGTTTACATTAGCATGAACTATTGTCTAGCATGGTGGTCACACCGAGAAATGAAACGGGTTATCCATTGGGAGTAGTAGTATTTGTGTGAGGAATATTAATATATTTGTTAGCAATGAATATATAAAATGTCATTTGTACACTCCTTTTTCACATTTAATAGAAATGTAAGGGAAGGAAGCTTATATAGGATTCCATCTAACTGCGAGGATAACAAGGGGGGATCAATAATCTAGCTGTCCACAAGCTCGTAAATTTACAATCCCCTCAGCAGCTACTACAATACTACCTACTCTGCATACAGATATGCGTACAATATATACATAATATCAATGCTTTATGTGTGCTTGGGGGGATTGGGACAAAAATCGAAAGAGATCAATTCAATCCCTCCTTGAGAGATATTGGATTTCGGGGAGCTTGCAAAGAAAAATTCGCTCGATACCTCCCAATGTACTTAATACACAAATATAAATCTTACTTGAGACGCGGAATTGGTACTCGACACATTTATCTATAATATGTAGGGATGCCTATCTTGACAATAAGAAATTGAGCTAGGGAGATTTTCTCCAACTCTAATTCGAATAAAATGATAACTTGGGGAAATCTCTTCCAACACATGTTATTTATCATTCTTTATTTTTTTCAATAAAGGTAATAATTGATTAAGATGAGAGGAGCTCAAAAAAA
>JAAZTK010003045.1:0-10009 GCA_036507255.1 Megalothorax incertus | reverse complement strand
AATCGCGTAGGCTCCCCACAAAATATGGAGCAGAGCACCAATAATTTGTTATTGGTTAAGCCCAAGGGCCATGTAATGAGGTTGGAACATTTGTAACCGATTTTTCATACGATTCGGAATCCGCCCTGCCCTTTCAAAAGTGCTTGTGTCATTACGTAGACAAGAGCAAGCTGTGCAACTTCAAGTTTCTTAACCTTCGTCGGAGCTTTTTCTTGCTCTCAAAGAGTCGAGGAGCAAGTCGAGGAAGATCCGGAGGAGATGGACAGAAGAATACCTCGAGATTGTGGCGAGAGATAGGCCGGGCCGAACGGAGGAGGCATATGCCTCTACAAGGGAATTGGAAATCGAGATGGGGAGACATATATCCGTTCGTAAATCCGCAACCTCCTACGTTCATCTTCTCAAATGCCCATTTATTTATTCGAGTCCAACTCCTGAAGCTTCAGAATAAGAAATTAAGGAGGTGGAGGAGTCGAGGAAGATGTGTGCAAATTGTGCTCACAATTTGATTTTAATTCAACCGTGGAGAAGGGAGGGTGGAAAAGCATACATTACGATATTTCCAAATCAGAATTGTGTCTTTTTCACCAATCCCACATTTTGAAAAAAGCACTTATTCAGCTGGGTGTTCCTCAGCTTGCCCTCAAAAGCTCATCCTCAGCCAGACCTAAACAAAAGGGAATTCCAAATTCCATACATATGGAGATGACCTTTCAGATGACCCAGTGAGTTCATCCCATTTGTTCTGTTGAACTGCTTGAATGGGGGATCCATTCAGTGGATAACGGAGCTTCTGCAGAGATAAGCATTGGTTCCATTATACTACTTGAGCATAGACAAGTAAATAGAGATTTAATAAAAGCGAACCGGAGAGCATCCACATTTAATTCACATTAGCCGAGATCTTGAACTCTGGGCGAGCATTATGCTTGGCGGCTTTGTTCTCTCGGCGGCCGTCGTTTACAGTTTGGAATATATAATGTACGGAATAAAATGCAATGCACTTCAAATTGTAACGATTTGTCTTACTGATAAGCCAGAACAAAACGGCAAAGACAATACTTTTCTTGTACGAGTAAATTAATATGCGAACTTACATACTATTAGTCAAGGACTCTAAATTGCAGGCAAATTAAATATGTTCAATTATTAACATCTGTACATTTGGGAAATATGTAGTTCCAAGGCTGATCGTCCATACCTCCTGTCTTAAAAACCCCAAATTCCTCTTAGCATATCAGATATCTCGCACTCGCAACTTTATTAACAGATCTGTACATTTGGGAAATATGTAGTTCCAAGGCTGATCGTCCATACCTCCTGTCTTAAAAACCCCAAATTCCTCTTAGCATATCAGATATCTCGCACTCGCAACACTCTAGAGTTACAGAAGGAGGGAAAAAAGTCAATAATTAAGTTGCTGATTTCAGCCCCCTCCCCCTCCCTCAAGAATTCCACGTGTTAAAAGACACACTTGGGCTAATCGCTACCATCATAATCATATAAACTTGAGGGGCAAATGATTTAATGTTAAAAGGGAGGATCGAATCCAAGCATTTCTCTTTAAGCTTCCAACAACTCTACATGATAATAATTCATATGCACACAGTGTAGGGTCATTTTTTGACGAAATAACTTTGCCTTTGACAATGGTCACAAAGTAGGCATAAAGTAATATAAAGAATAAATGTAAAATCAACCGTCAATCAAACTCTTTTTACCTTGGCATACCCCCATATGCCATACCACACCATACATTAATATTTAATTGATGTATTTGATTTCTCCCTTGAATCTTATACTCCGCAAGTGATTGATTGCCAAATAATTTTGTTAATTAGGCAGTTATTAATTTGCCTGGGAGCAGATGTGCTCAATAATTATTTACCTTTCAAAGGCCGCTCATTATCCAATCATTAATAGGATAAAAGACTAATACTACCAAGATACCATCAATAAATACGGTAAATGTTTTGTAATCTTTCACTAAGCGAGATCCCCCAGCAGCCAGCTTAAAGATAATTCTATAATAAGATGATTCTTATTATTATGGGGTGAGATAAGCTCAAAATCATGACAAATTCATCTCGTCGGATTCCAAAGAAGAGTCGCGGATCAAAAGGGAATAAATAAAAGCGGAGGAGGAGGAGGAAGAGGAGGAGGATAGATATGAAAGGGAATTCAAGACTTGGAGGCACGAAGAATCCTTTAATTGAGCCAGGGTACTTATTACTTTCTCATTGCTTCATTGTAAGGAGCTCGAGGGCTGTAAAAGAATTTGAATGCTGGGGCGAGTGAAATAAAAGCAACTCCTTATATCTAGTTCGGTGGTGTGTTTAAAACTTTAAAAGGGATCGAATTCGGTCAAAATAAAGGGCATTATGTTGTAAACAGAAGGAAGGGATAGATAGGGGAAGGGCAGAGGAATCTGAGAATGATAAAAACCAGTAGCCAAAGGCAATCGAAATGCTTTTGTTTTTCACCGTCGACCTTGAAACCTTTAATCAGTCTTTGCTCTCCCTGAAGATCCTATTTACGAGCCTTTTTCTCAAATTCTCGACTTTGCACTCGGCCTTTGCTTCTTTGCCCTCATCCTCTTCCTAATAAATAACCGTTCAAGCTGCAGCAAAGCAAAAAGTGAAAAATTCCAAATGAGAGCATATCTACACTTCTCTATCTTTGATATGTATACGGAAACAAAGCAAATAGGCGTATGATCTTCCTTATTTCACAAGATTCCGTAAGACAAAAGCAACTTAAGGAAAGAGCACGAGAGATCACGCTTTTACACAACAAAGTTATTCCTTAAGAGATAGGTACATATATAAAACGAGGATGATGACTTGAAACTCTGCTCGCTTTTGACTGTCACTTTTGAAAAATTTATCAATTGTAGGAACATCATATCTCTATCGTGTACTCATACGCATTCCATTCTTTTATGTGCTCCTTTGGCATTGCAGGATGAAACAACACAAATTTCATCTCAATCTAATGCGATCATTCATAAGGTCGTACTACCCGAGTACGCCTCGTGAAGCACATAAACTTTTTTACGAATAGACACCTACAGAGTTTGCAACTTTTACCCAAATTCCAAAAAGTCAGTGTGGAAAACCGGCATGCAAAAAGGGGACACGGAGCTCGGTTCAAAAGTCAACTGAATTACATCCTATATTTTTCATTGAAATGTGAATACTTCTTTGAGAGTTTGCTAGTTCACCTAACCCTTTTCTAACCCTTTTCTTAAGCATATGCTTTTGCCTTTTCCCCCATTTTTATGCAACCCGCTTCAATGCGTCTGAATTAATAATTCACTTTCCCCGTGTGCATTTATCTCTCTAGTTTAATGTCTCCTCATTACTGCAAACTTTTATGGGCTCAATTTACTTTCTTCTCCTGTGAAAACCCCCTTTTGAAGATGCTTTGCAGACCTCTGAAATCGATCCAAACCCTCCTAGCTCCTCCATCCCATTCAATTTAATTATGAGAACGCATTCCACTCGGGCCATAAAGAGAGAAGTGTAAGGAATTGAAAACTGAGTCATTTACAACTGTGATATTTCCACTTGTGCTTTTTCCATTGTTCAAGATCACAGAGAATTCGAGGGAAGTGCAAGAGCCAGCCAGAAGAATATATTCTTTTTTTTGAGCGAGGAATCGGTTGTTATTTTATGAGGGTGTATTCCTTTCACAAATGTGATTGAGTCTATACTTTTGGTGAGTGGTGGTGGTGGTGGTAGATAGTAGCGAGAAGAGGAAATACTTAAGAGATTGGAGAGGAACAAAGGGACTCTGAAATGATGCATGACTCCTCTTATTTATATCCTACTAGTATTATAGCGAGTATAGGTTTAAACCAGATCACTACTACTACTCCAAATGCACCGTGGAGGTCTCTCGAGAAGGAAAAAACCATTTCGGGGAAAAATTAAAGAATCCCCGGCTTATATCTCTCTCCGCTCTCGAGTCGGAAACCATTCAAAAGCCAAATTATCTTTTTTATGTCGGCAGATCAATTGATTCTTTAGCTATATAGGATCTTGGGATGTGAAACCTCTGTAAGTAGAAATGTTACGGACTTGGAAAACTTCAAATTCTTTAATCAGAGCAACCCTAAATTGCACGGAGACTTCCTGAGGTTTACTCGTGCTCATTTGAATTTGATTGAATTCAAATAAATGTGGAGAGTATTACATCTTATTGAACGGAGCAACTTAAGTAAAAAATCTCTTCCAACAGTCCCCCTGAGGTCATTTGTAGTTACAGCAGGGGAATTTTACAAATGAATCGAAGCCAATTTCAACTCGTGGAAAGAAAGGGGGAAATGTTCAAGCTCTACCCCTCCTAATCTAATATAATGTAAGGCAAAAGACCAAAGATTTGCTATACTGATATTTCGACGACTATGAACCGTTGTAAATCTCATATAAAAAAATTAAATCATGTTCTTCAAATGTCATATCCCTCATCCCAAGCGTTCAGAGACTGAGAGCGAACAATTAGCATCAATCACGTAACTTGAAGCCTCGACTCTCGGACTTTGACTTTCCTACAAATTGCAACCCTTTGTCTTATCGGCTTTTATATTCTCTTCTGAACGTCTTTCTTCCGTAGGTTCTTGCAAAATCCTCTTCGGGGCTTTTACCTAAACTAATACATTGTGCTCGGAATTGAATAGAATGGAAAAAGACATTAAGTAGAGACTTTTCCTCTCGATTCTTCCAATCTTCTCGTATATTCAAGGGAGGGTATATGAGTTAACTCTTGCCCCGAGTCTCATCACAGCTAGCTTCAGACTCTAAGCAGACTCTTACTCTCTCTCTTAAATATATTTCCCCTTTAATGAGTCGCTGACTAATTAAAGATCCTCATTTTCATATCTCATTTGTATACCCTATAGCACATTGAGCAAGAGCATACATTTTAATTCTTATATTAATGAATGAATCGAGCCTAGCTAATAGGGAAAGGGTTCTTTCTCCTAATATCTTTCTTAATTCATTTCCTAGTACAAAGTACTTCCGGCCCCAAATTTTATTGGTAACTCGTTCAATTATTTATTGGATTAAATACCCCATTCTTCCAATGGGTTTGGTAAATATAAATTTATAACTCTATTAGTACTCTCTAAGTCTAAACCTTCGCCAAACCCTCAGGGGCACCATTGAAAATGAATGGGACAAAGAATTGCATAGAAAGTGGTATATTCCTCTTGAGAAATGCTTGAAAGAATGAGATGCAATTGTGTGTGTACTATTTCCCTTTAAAATTAAGCTCGTATTGTTATATTAGTGTTTGCCTTGATATTGTATCGTATTGAGAAGTCTATGTAAATAACCAGAAATACAAATAAGCATCATCTTAAAGCACGGGAATTTTAATCCTCCACTTTATAGTGCGCTCACGAAAGTAAGAGTCAACTTTGCCCAGCCATTATACACTCAATTGAAAGCATTAGTGGGTATAATTCATGGTGCATTTGCATTTACTGGTACTATGAGAGTATGAAAACCCATTTGGAATGTCATTAGACTACGGCAGGAATGAGATTTAATTATATGACCGCTGACCCCTCAGCGGGGGAGATTTTTGGTAGCGAAATAACGAATAAACAGCATTTTTCCCGTTCATTTCAACAAGTTTCAATCTCTAAAAATTCAAGCCCGATCTGTTGAAGCGATATACCACCCAAAAATCTCATTTGAGCTTAAGAATATTTCGCTGCAAAAGCTATAAACTTTGCTAAATACTCGAGAGCTGGCCAGAGATGGTTTCAATTACTGCAAAGACAGAGATGGGTAATTAGGAAACAAGTCTCTTTGAAATAAACGGGGGAAGAAATATTCCATTCCCCATATGCCATTCCTATTCACATCTTTAGAAGTTTAGATGCAACTTTTTTGAAAACTTTAACATGTACAGTATGCCAGCAGGACGGAAAGGACCACATTAACTCTGCATGAGGCACCTTAAATTTTGGGGATTCTTTTTTTTGCAAAAATGAGCTCCTGATGCACATTTCCTCTACGAGTACATGGGCAAAAGCGGTTCAGTTTAGAGGACAAAGTGCTAGCATGGGATCAGTTAGCTGTTCTCCAGGCTCTCGTATTACCTGCATACGAACTAACCCATTACGTCCACGGTCCTTTACTAAATGCGTGTCTTTAAAGGTTTGAGAAGGTACCCCTCTATGAGTTGGGACTCATAAAAACGCTCAACGAAACCCATAAAGCGATTTGCAAACGAAAAAACTCCTTGAGCAAATAAACTCTGCAAATAATAAATCTGACTTGATGGAGAAATTACGAGCAGAGGGTCCCCATTCTTATACCTTGCACCCCCACCACTACCACCATTTGAATACCTTTCCGGATTAGCTATACTGTCTACCCTCTTTGGACGACGGAGACAAGTGTACTCTAATGGCTACCTTAACTTAAGCATTGTAGAACATGTTATAAGAATGGGGGTTAGTTAGACACTTTGAGGATAAAATCCCGAGGAATTCCTTTGAACTGCATTAGCACAAGTGCAACTACTGATACTAGTATCTGTATATTACTAGCTAGAACACACTTACAATATTCATAAAAATGATTTTAACAAGGGGAATAAATCCTATTTAAGTTGAGCATACCTTAAGGGTGGAGAATATGGTGAATTCATAAGCATATTTTATTCAAACTCAGCTAGGATGCACTCTATATTAGTTACAGGCTTACAGCAGCAATAAAATGCAATAGATATAAATTTTTAACTACAGCCTGGGCTCGTTTTGAAATGAATTATTTCAAATATTAAACAAATACCAAATGTTTTACGAGTGAAGCCCCATTGGGTTTGTTTTGAACTGGTTCTCAGAGGTAGAATAAAACGAGCAGTTTCCTCCACCTTAATAGCCCCAAATTAATGTGCTAGTTATTAGGTTATAACTTTTTAAATGGGTAAAAAAATTCTTATTTAATAATATGGCTATCTGCAATTCTCATGTAATTCTCCAGGTCCTAGTCCTACGGATAATTCGTGTATTCGTGATAAAGTTTTACGAGAATCCCATTAATCACAGGACGTGTCATTTGAATATTTAGAATTCCTTTTTTCTAGAGATGGTAGGTTAATGAGCGCTACACTCTGACCAAGCTACATCTAAAAGGTATGGTAAGGTGCCCTTACCATATTTGATTTGTCATTTTGAGGGGAATAAATCAACTTTTGGAGAGTAGCGAATTCCATGAGATTGGTTGGAACTTGGACGAGTAATTTAACAATTCTTGAACTCGGGATTTGCGAATTTGCTTATTTAAAAGTACATTAATATAAGATTACAAGGTGTACAAGAGCTCATATTATAATAACAATGCTCCCCCTTGGGGTTCACTCTAAAACTTTATGCAAATCTCCTAATTAAACCATTATAGGGACCTTGTATTACACTCATTTATAACTCATAGGTATTTGAACCCGCTTGTAAACTGCAGTTTGAACTTTGACTTTGAATAATCTCGAGAGAGGTAGAGAAGCTCGCAGAAGTCGGCCAATTATCTCGGAATAGATAGGCTCTCATATATGTTAAGATGGATTGCATTGAGCAAGGCGGAACCTTCTTTGAGGATCTCGCTTTAAAAAATCCCCTAATAAACAATTGAATGTTTTTTTGCATATGTTAATATGGGATTCATACAAGTCTGAAAACCAGGCCAAATCTGGGTAAGCACAATGGATTGAGCGGGTTCCACAGGCGTACGTCTCTCTCAACTAATGAGTTATTGTACAAATAGGCATATAAGAGAAGGAGGAGGATGGGGAATTGAGAAAGAAGAAATTGCATTTAATTTGCCCCAGGATGAGCTTTCGCACAATATTCAAATGTCCATTTAAAAGACTCCCCCTTCTTGAGTTTGACCATTGTAAAGTGGTTGCAAATGAATGTTTTTTCATGTATTTATTGTACTTCAGCGAGGAACTATCCTCATAAATTCTCAATCGCAAAAGCGATGAGTAAAAATTGAGCCCCTTTATTCTTCTCTCCTTATTTATGCCCAATAGCGGGATCAGACAGAGCTACACAACCTTCGACTCACTCCAAATACCAGTGTGTCCAAATCCACAAAATATGGTAATGGCAAATCGAATATAGTGTGGATCTGTAATATGTACTACGATATATGCAAATACTATTTATTAGACGCGAGAACGACCAGTCCATTAGTTTTTAAGGGGGAATGCAAATTAGTTTTTGGTTTTTAAGGAGTCATGAGGTTTTGCACCTCTATACCATTGCCAACCCATGCTTATTGTACATTTGCTCTTTCCTCTCGACTCCTTGAGTAGTTCATCATCGTCCCCCCGTCAGTTTTAAAAGCTTTTCGTGATGGATTTTACTCCGAGTTTGACGAATTGTTCATGAAGAAAGTGAAGGAAAGATGTCAAGTTTTAAAAAGAAGCTTTAAGGATAGGTAGGCATATAATCTCTCGCAAATATATCCTTGAGACTAACTGTAAAAGGCAAATAAACTAAGGATAATCATGCTTATAGAGTAAGTATGTGGGGAATTGAAAGAGGAGGGAACGGGGGGAGGCTTGCGAAATCTGACAGAACAGAGGAAGGGATATTAGGTGTAAAAAAAGTCTGCAAATTACATATTAATTTACACTCCTTGCACAATTAAATGGGTACGAGTACAAGAGAGATTTTTAAGCTTGTATGTATGTACTTTTAAAGGATGTGTCTTGTTGGCCCTATTTAATTTCTCCATTCTCAAAATGCAATTACTTTTATTAGGAGGAATGCACTAATCCTTTTTTAATTTTTTGGCACCATTCAGCACTAGTTTACACTGTTTACAGGTGGTACATTTAAAAAAGAACTTGCTATACAGAGCCAAATAGGATTAAAATTGAAATTCATCCTATGAATTTGATATCTATTATCAAATATTTATTGCAAGTTTAGGGTATATAAATACTGTGAGTAATTTAATCCATGCAAAAATGTGTCAAAATAAATCCTTAAAACGTGTCGTCAAAACCTTTGGACTGGAATCAAGTTCGAAGATGAAAAGATCCAAAAGATTCGGCTAATGTAGTCAGTCTGGCACCATGCAAAATGATTCACAAGTCACGATCAAATATTAATAAAAATCGAATGCGAAATAACAAATAAACTAGTGGATTTTATAGGCTGGATAGTTTGCACAATTTGCATAAATGTTTACTTCTGAAACAAACACTTTGCACACAACACCACAGGATGGAAACAAAAGGGAATGAGCTATCAATATAAAACATTTTGGGAAATGCTTCGAAAGTTTTGCAAGAAAAATGTGTCGTGTTGACCTTCTTTGCCACCGCCAGAGACCATTTTATTAACCAATACAATCGGGGTCAGATTCAAAGAATGCTCTTGAACTGAATAGAAGAATTTATCTCTTTTTTTCGGGGAAAAAGAGCTCCTCATATACAATAGGATGAAGATAATCCTGGGATTCCCCGTTTTTCGTCGGGGTAAAGACCCCAAACTGTCCTAGTGGAGATAAAAAGACTCGGAGAAAAACTCGGCAAATTCTGGTCTGCTTTATGGATATATGGAACTGATGCTCTCACCGTAATATTCGTATATCTCTAAATACATTCTCCCGGAGATTTCTCCAGAGACCTATATTTCCATATATTGTAAATTCCAGGCTCAACATTGCTTATTCTAGAATATTTCCCTCTATCACAAATCAAGAAAAAGTCCCCCTACCAATCTCCTAAATTCTCCGAATATCACTTGTGGATGCACCAAAAAACACGCAATTCCGCCTCTGAATTTTTAAACTCGGTTCGGGGGAAAAACGAGTCAAATTTTAGTAGAATAAATGGCAGGGAGAAACGAGATGTCGGAGGAGGGAAAAACACTTTGACAAGTCTAAAATGGATAAATAAAAACCCTTGCTCTTTGTCTGTCTCGAGGTATGAATTTCAATGGGGCTGGAGAGACAGAGAAATGAGACTTTATCGAAAT
>JAAZTK010003044.1:0-10011 GCA_036507255.1 Megalothorax incertus | reverse complement strand
AAAAATATCGGGCATGTCTATATAGGTTTTGTGTCCCGAAAAGTTGACATTCGGTTGACCTGTCACAGGTCACATGGACAAAAATTAAGTAAAAAAATTCAAATAAAATTCTATCCGATGTTTCTTGACAAGAGCTTTACGATGATATAGGGTGTCACCCAGAAAAGTCCACTCCCATGACCTCTATGGGGACATTTCCGGTATTTCGGAGGATTTGTAATAACTTCCGGTTTGAGCTACTTGGCCGTGTAATATATCATTGGAAAGCTATTAATTAGAGCTATTTAAAGGTCTAGGTGCCCGGATTCATTCGGGCCTATTCTCTAGTTTGCTATTAATAAACCAATCTAGCTTTTGTATATACATATGTATATAGTACTATATATGATACATAGGTCAGTACAGATATAGATTATTACTAATAATATATACAGATATGATTATGAAGTTTTGGACAAACCAGTAACACTCTTAGGTCTTCGCCTTAATACCCTATGAAAATTTTAATGGGATTATCAGTATACACCTAGCTTGAAATTAGACAAAAATTGAAGTACCATGCAATGCACACAAAAAAATCTATTTAACTATAGTTCAACTTTCAGAGATGAATATTTTTAAAATCCATGCAAAGTTTTTCAATTAATTTATCAATGGCCGTACAAGAGATAGGATAAAAGTACACCCCTTCATTTGGGATTAATCTTCTTTTCGTTTACCTGTTCTTATTTGAACTATTTTTTAATCGTACCTACTCTTATCCTATAGAGTATGTACAGGGAAGTGGGATAATACACTAAAAGGGAGATCGAAGAATCACCCTGAAATTACCATAAAAATAGGAGGATTCTTTTTTGCCACAATGACGATGTAAATGTTGTAAAAGTAAATGATGGTGTAAAGGTATCTCAGTATTAGGCGTATTTGGACATTGAATATTTAAAATGGAAGGATCGACGTGGATATTGTAGTAAAAGGGATTAATCGACAAGGGTTTGAATTTGCATAATTAGCATTGGGAAAAGGCTATATAATATGATCGTAGTAGTATGATCGATCCATTCTCCACGAAGGATTCCCGGGTGGGATTTCATTCATTTCAATTCATACATACTCGTATATGTACCTCTAGTATCCTTCTCTGCTCCATTAACACACATACTACTAGGTACTTTCTTCCAGATATTATTTGATTAGGGTCGAAGGTGGAATTGAATTAGTTGGGTCGTGGAACACACACAAGACTTGTGTATAAGTGGCTATGTAAATGATAACTATTTATGCAAGAAATATTAGAGTTAGACGAATATGTACAGGTATTAGCATTTTGCACATAAAATGATAGGTTAGGTGAATTTAGGATTAGTATATCCACATTTACACATATCCGGAAATATGTAGTTAAGAGTGACATCCTGCTAACCTCTCACTTATACAAAAGCAGTGAAAAAATCGTATAAAATACCATCATATGCTTTTCGACAAAATCTATACGTTGATATAGGATATCATCCCAAAAAGTCTACTCACTTGTCATTTAAGAGATTTGGGAAAATTTTAAAAAATCACTCAATACTTGAGCTGGGAAATGGCTCATTGAAAGTCTATGGCTTAGGGGATATCAATAAATATTTTAATTAGGTTGGTTGACATCCCCCAGTTGACCTATACGCGTAGTGCTAGGCATTAATCTCATATCCTTATAAAGCAATATATGTAATATTTATATTACTATCTAAGAATGTATTATTGTGGCCAATGGTTTAGAATTTTAAAAAAATAAAAACCTTCTTCGCCGACAGAAACGAAGACTGTAGCATTCTTAAGGGGCCCCATGGAGCAAGTGTAGAGTCCAGAGTCATTTCGATTTACATTTGCCACATACAATTTGCTCGTTTTCGAGTGTCCAAACTCCTTTCGAAGCCAGCTCTTGACACTGTGAGAGTAGTGCATTAGAGATACTTACGCACAAATGTGATTAAAATTCTTACCTAATACCCCCTCGGTAAGTGTCGTTATTTAATAATCTTAAAATTCAGTTAAAGAAATCAATTTATTTACTTTATCGAATCTGGAAAGGAAATTCACCTTGAGCCATGATACCAATTCACGTGTTGTTGAGAGAGGTCTGGATCTATTTGCCCCACTATGCACCTGAAATAATGAAATTGTTGTGGTTTTTTTACAAGAATTCGTGTGCAAAAATTAATAAGTGATATATCCAGACATGTATATCATATCGTAGTAGGTATATACAATAGTATTGTATAAAAACGTATAGTGAATTATTTACTTTAGCTCCAATGTTGACCCTGTCTTGAATATTTTGTCTTTTAATGGTTTCTGCAATGAGAAAATAGTATGTTATGTTCTAGTAGCAATATAAAAATAAATGACCTCACCTCTCCATCATCTACAATTTCCACTGTGGGTGCTACAGAGAAAAGAGAAGGTTAATAGGTTTTTTATAATTCAAAACTTTTGATTTTTGTTTAATAGATTTTTCTTAAACTGTCTCTATTTAAAGAAAACTTTTATCAGTAGATTTAATTAAGTAAAAGCAAATGAATTCTGATAGTTTTTCCCCATATACAACCGGCTAAAGTTCGTGCCCAGAGTGTAACTCTAGGGTTGAGGGAATGTGCACGCCTCAGCTCCTTTCATTTTCAGAATTCCTCAAGGACAAATGCGAAATAGATTCTAGTAGCACTATTAATGCTTTATTTGTACACACATGTATACCGAACTCGTACCTCCTCCTCCTACTGATAGTACCTTGGGATAAATACATAGAATATACAATAATTCCCCCCATGTCATAAAACATTGGGTTTGTAAACAGACTTTGCTGAGCCACATGTGTCATGTCAAAAGTCAAAGAAAAATCTCTCCATTCTCCTCATATATTTTATTCCATGAACTCACACCTGCTGACTAGGGAGTTCTGTGACGAATAAATGCTGAATGAATAGGATAGAACTCTTGTATGTCGGATATGTGGAATAACTGGTTAAATGGAGCGTGAACGAGATCAAACCAAAACTTTTTTGTATGAGAAACTCTGGTTCGGAGAGAGTACCGCACATCCAACTGTCGGTGCCAGCATGACATTTCAGCACAGTCTTTCATTCATTAGTACTAGTAATTTCCTCTATTTTCTTTTTTGTAGAGAAAAAAGTACACTATACAAATAAATAATATTATATGGAATTAAATAATTCTACTATCTGCACAGGCATAGTAAAATATTTCTAAAACTTTATAGGGGTAGACCGTAGTATTAGTATATTACATAGATCCGGGAAAGGAAATGTTTTTGATAAACTTTTAAATCAACCTGTCTAATATTTGCAATCCAATTTTATACAATTATATTTTTTGTTACTTTACTGGATTTATAGGATAGATAATAAAATGTACAATGCTTTTGCTAAAAATATTGTACTTAGGAACCCTAAGTTAGGATTAGCATTATTCAAATATGCAGTATGTAAATATTGCATTGCAGTACTATAGTTGGTGTTCTTGGAATTTGTTCTCAAACGTACGAAAATTAATGAATATGATCTACTAATCCTAAGACTCTATAATAGCCTAGCCTAACCTTAAATACATTACATCAATATAGCTTTATGCACATGATTCCAAGAATTTACAGTTAATTTTAATAGGCTTAACTATAAATATTAATTAATTAGGTCTTTGCATTACAAGGAAAAAGCTAAATATTGTATGTACATACTCGTATATTATCCGTATAGAATTACTAGAATTACATAGATTGATTTTATGCTCAAACTAATAGCTTAAAAATGTATTTTTGACTTATTATCGTATATTGAATACTTAATTATTATTAGAAATTAGTAGGGTATTACTAATGGAGTAGCACTGGGTGGAGTAATAATGTAAAAGCTCACGTGAGATATTTTTCTGCATTTAATCAGTCTTCGAGACTCTCAACTCGAATCTCCGAAAAGGCCCACCCTATGAATTATTATATTATTCTGGTATCTCTAGGCTGAAAATAATAGGTATTCCAATATGACTCCTCTTCCTATCATATAAGAATGAAATGTGGCTTTAATTTTTTCATATATTACAAGGCTAATATTATTAGGGCAAGGATGGAAGTAGGAATAAATAATAGCCTTTTTAGTCCGAATGTCTTTTGAAATAAAGTGCATTTATTACAATACCAACCTACTAGGAAATGTAGAAATGAAATGAGAATAGAAAGAAAAAGATCTAGACTGTAAATTCATTTCAATATCCTTAATAACTATAAGTGTATGCAATGCATATGTAGGTGAGGTACGTAGAAATAATGGCCATTCATTTCAGATTCTGTGGAATAAATTAGATATATTACAAATAGAAAGAATTCTGGGATATAGAGTTTTGACCAAAAAACTTTCAAAATAAATGAATTTTCGAGCATTAAAAAAAGATACTCAAGTGAATGCGTAAAAATGAATACTTTTGGCAAAATGAGGGATAACCACACCCAAACAAAGTTTTTTGAGTGATAAAAGTTTTAATGGCTCGGAACTCGGAAGATGCATTTGCCCAAAAGATTTGAAGATAATTCACATAATGGTTCTCCACAACTTTCACCAATCGCAAATAATTTATTAGCCAGCTACTACTACTAATATAATAGTGAAAGTGTTGATGCAATTTTTTAAAAATTAAATTCAATCAAATTTAAACCACAATCTCTGAATTCTTGTTGAAAGAATCACTTGGGATTACTCTAGGGAATAGTCCTACTTGGGAAAGGTAAACGTCCTCTATATAGATACGAATAATAGCCCGTAATTTTGTAAGGCACATAAAATAGGGGTATTACCGTATTATGCAGAGTAAATATATAAGGCCAAAGTCCAGATTATAAAATTAGTATAGGAATAATTCATTAGGATTAATAAAATGAGTCGGGATCTGAGCTCTTCCCATATTTAAATTCCATGGCCATGTTTCGCAGAGAAACTGTTATTTTGTATGTTATTAAAAGCCAAGAGAAATGGGATTAAAACGCATTCCCCGACTCATATTCGTAGACCACATTTAACATACCGTTACGCCACTCGTGCACCACTTCTCTAATATGCCCCTTAAAAGCAGATCCTTCCGAGATTTGAAGCGCTTTCAATTTAATTCCACAAATCCACGCTCCTCCGCAAATGTCTTTACCCTCCTACCCATTATGTACTACGTTACTCATTGCACAATATCCTGTCTGCAGAAATCTAAAATCATTATATTGTACAAATATTGCGTAAGATATATTTTAAATTTGGATCAGTTTTCATCCTTTTTTAATAAAGATTGCCAATCTTCAATGTGAATTAGATGCTCTGATGTCTACAAAAATCGTTTAATCACTCAATTAAATATAAAATATATTTAGTTTGGGGCGCGGGGACCTTAATTCAACCACATGAATGATGTTGGTATTAAATCTGGGCCGCTCTGAGGAAATATTACCAAAATCCAAGCAGTGGAAGGAGCTTGGTCGAGTGGGTGACAAGCGGAAAGGAAAGATGAGTAATGAAATTCTTTGTAAATCTAAAACCACACTCACTCCCAGTCTTTATACTTTTATTAGTAGTACTACTACAATATAACTATCGCATACTGCAAAGCTCCATTCGAAAAGTAAAAATAAACTCTGTTGTATCTTTTTTGAAGAAAGAGAAAGGATGTCAAAAGCTCAAAAAAGAAATAGTTTCTTTCCTACCCTGAGTATGAGTTCAGTATATTTCACAATCCGACACACATGAAGTGAGAGGGGGAGGGTGGTGAGAATTATAATAGAAAAATGGGAGAGAGATTTTGGGCCGGCCCGGTGGACTCTGGGATCGTGGACTATCAAGGCCTTTCTCCTGTTCTCATACTCAAACTCATATGAGCTTTAAGCAATCAGCATGTAAGTACGAGGAAACTGAAAATTCCCACAACAAGGGACAAAGTTTGATTTTTTCTAACCCACTCATCCAAAATCCTCAATAACACTCAACAACGCAAAAAGTATAGGTAAAGATAATACCTATCTATGATAATGCCATCTTCGAGAGTAGGGCACGAGGACAGGTTCTACAATATTTAAGATGGACCCGACATAGATTTATATTATATATTTTGACTCTATCAAAACTTGTGTTAATAATAGTCGTACAAGCATTTTATAAAGGTTCTATTATTTTCTGATCTCACAATAATGGCAACTGACATGAATAAGAGTTATATGAGTTCATCTATCTGGAAACCCCAATGTCCAAATATGGTAGTATATCCTACATGTACAAATATAGGCGGTTCTATCGTACAAACTAAAATAAAGGCATGTCAAAAAGTTGAATTTTCCACTAAAAAAAGAACGATTCGAAGAAGGGGGACATGACAAATGACAAGTAATTGAATTCCCGTCTCTAAATCCACACCTACTTCTCAGCAGTACATGTACTACATATAATAATAGCGCACAAACGATACAATGCACTGTACACTCAATAATCCAATTCAATCCCCTAAAATACATTTAAAGGCTACATTGGCATTGCGTTACTTTTTCTCTCAAAATCTTTTCACTCTCCCATTGAACAACAATTGAGCTCCTTTCACCAAGATAAGGAGTTCCTTTTTGATACTCTCTGGTGTAATGTTTACACAAATTCAGCTTGCATTGGTGCCTATTTATTTCCGACTACCCTTTGCTAATGCATTTGCAATAACTCTAGGGTATTCTTTAGCCTGGGCTAAGGGGCATATTCATTTTTAAGTGAATGTGAAAGTATCTGTGAAGATGTACGTATTCCAGGGTGGGTGAAAGCCAGAAATAGACTAGGAGATCCTTTCTCTCAAATTGGAACCCTTCCCGGATTTTTTTTCCCCCGAGTGGATTCAGCAAGCTCTCTCGGGCTGCCAACAAGCCAGCCCAATGCAATGTAATCCCCATCCTCTCTGAAATTGTCTCCTTTCTCCAAAAATGTCCATATCTCCAACCCGAATTGCCTTCCACTCATCCTGAGTTCCCGGCAATCTAGCATTCTACGCTAGATTGCTATCTAGGCTCCTATTTAAAAGATGAACAATATACTGAAGATCTGCATCAATATATCCTACTACAGAGTAAAGATACTAGTAGTAGGGTCTTAGATTGTTGATTGCATTTAGCATTTATATATGACCATTACTCATAGCAAAAAAATGTTAGTCTAATATAAAAGTAATGTATAAAATTGTTGTACATCATTGTAGGATTAATATCGTATTTGTAGTAATATGAAAAGAGTAAGCAAGCAAAATCTCCTTTGAAAATTATCACTTATCAGTAATCTACTGTAGCGAGTAGGTGTACGCTCTATCCGTAGGGATTTCTATTATAATATTGGAGAGGCTATTTTATTCTTAAAGCTATAATATCGAAGTATATTAATTCAAAAACTCTTTTACGTACATACAAATTACCTACCGTACGTAATATGTTTATTATATTGTATATAGTGTATCTTTCTCGCAGGGGTTTCGTTTTCCCGCGAGAAATGCGGGAAAAATTATTTTTTCTCGCGAGAATTCCGCGAGAAATGCGAGAAAAACTAAAATATTTTTTAAAATGCAAATATTAGCTATTAAACTTCTATTTTATAGTACATAGTATATAGGATATTGTTGTTTATGAAGTCTCTTTAATCCATATTTAATGAGTAAAATTGTAAAAGAATATTATAAAATATATCAAAATTAGTAAAAGTTTAATTTTTTTAAACTTGTAGAAAGCTTGTAAAAAAGTTGTACCAGTTGTCTATAAGGATATAATATCCTAAGAATTCATTCTTCTTTCAATACTTTTAAAAAATTTCTTTAAAAAATTCAAAGATTTCACTCTATGAGTAGAATTTTTTGTGTATTTTCATTAATTTTAAGAGTAAATTATATTCAAAACGGTAACATGACCTAAATTTAATCAGATTTTTCAAATTCCTTCCAAATTTCAATGATCCTTCGCCGAAATTTCCGAATTATCAATGGTTATACAATGATTTTATAGTGATCACTGCAAATTTTTCAGATTTTGAGCTAATATTTTTGCAATTTTTACCGAAAATACTCTCAAAAGTTGCATTTAATTTTTCTCGCATTTCTCGCGTGAAATTAATATTTTTCTCGCGGGAAATTTCCCGCGTGAATTCCCGCGAGAAAACCCGCGAGAATTCTCGCGAGCAAGATACACTAATTGTATACCATCGTGCATACAGATATATAATTATATTGTAATATGTATGCACAATACTATGTACGGATATATACTATGTACTTGAAAAAATCTTTACAAAAAGCCTAACTTTTTTACAATTAGATTTGTGGAACATTTTTTTGTTCTATTCGATTTTAAGACTTTAAGTTGACAATTGCATTGTCTGAATTTGTCTCTAAAGTTAGTTATTCATCAGAATCCATAATCGTTGTGTACTCGTATATGTAATTTTCTAAAAAAGTAAAAAAATTTCTACGTATAAAATGGATAGATTGAAGTATGACGATAGGTATTTAGAAAAGTTTCTATTATATATATAATATTTAAAGTACTATTATATATACGCAATATCAGTATTTGCAGAAAGCATCGATGATAATAATAAAAATCTGGTACTTACAAACAACGTTGAGTGTAAAGGTTAATATTTTTGGAGGGTGCGTTGATGTCTGAAATACAAATAATAAAATATACATATTCAAATTTTAAATAGTCAAAAACAAAAATCATAAGAGAACTTTGTAAACTTGAATAAACAATAGTAAACAGTAAAATGATTTAATTATGTAAAAATAATTTTTATATGTATATACCTGACATTGATATTGCCCACTGTCTGAGCGTTGGGCAGTTCTGAAATTAAATGAACAATAAAATTGATTAAATTATTTGCTAAAAATCAAAAAAAGCTTCACTCACTTAATGCTCAGTTTCCAATTATTGGGTTTTTCAAAATATAGAGTTTTCCTTGAATCAGAACTATAGGTATCCATTCCGTAGGTGAGCAATTTCAACTTGCCCTCTCCATCCCGTTTTAGCCACGATACCTTTAAAATAAATCCATACTCTTTTACTAAAGATTTCCACTTTTCATCATATCTTGTAATACATACAAGTGAAACCATCATATTTTAATAATAGTAGAGGTTAATGGCTTTTCAGTTCAATATCGCTTTCCTTTGATCCAGACAAACAAGTATTTATTTATAGGCTGAAGAGTCTTTTTTTTGTCCCAGCTTATATTACAGTAGAGTAGTACAAAGAGATTGTGAGAGGAGTTTTTTTGGCGACGAGGACAGTGAATCAAAAGAGGATTTCTTTCATCCAATCAATTCAGAGTAAACCGGGTTCCTTACAAATATATCCAATGCAATCTACTCTGAATCTATTCTGTATACTATTATATCCATATTGTATATTAGTTTTACCTATGTCTGTATGTAAAATAAATTAGATTTCAATATTTTATATTAGCTAATATACCTAGTTTACATATGCAGCCATTTAAATGGCTAAATTACATGTCTTCCCCTAGAAACCCCTAAGGATAAATGTATGCTATTTCGAGATTTATAAATAATAAATGCTTTGTTATTTTATAAATGAATTAAGAATATTAAGAGTTTAAAAGTTTAAAAAGGACCTTTTAGTTTCTACGCATTTAAGTATAAGTTATAACTATTAAGGGTATTGTTGTGTGGGTATTATGGGTACGCATAAGTAATCATAAATCAAACAAGCATAAGTTTATTTACCACTACGAATAAAGGAATAGAAATAGGAGGAATAAATAGACTCCTTTGAACCGAACACAAGTATAGTTGTTTGAGAATTTAGGTTTTAATTCAGAGATCTCCGCCTAGAAAGTCGAAGCAAACAAAAACGAGTGCTCTAGGCGCTCTTATTTCTGCTCTCTTAGCTCCCACGGGGAACAAAGAATTCACTTTGGAAGACTTTAAAGTTGAGTAACG
>JAAZTK010003043.1:0-10011 GCA_036507255.1 Megalothorax incertus | reverse complement strand
GAATTTCCAGAATCGAATATCCACGTTTCCATTTCCAATTGCAAAACCGTAGGCAGACCTTTCAATTCTCTTATCCTATTCCTGGCACTCCCTTCAAAGATTTCCGAATCTTGCTGAATAAGGCGCCTTTCTCACACACTCTTCATTCCCGAAACGAGCCAATATTGAACACATTTTGTGATAAAAGACACCCCATTTTTTTACCATTTTCATGCAAAGTGAATTCCATTTCCCCCAAAAAATTCACATTTCTCTACATACCAAAATATACCTGAATTATTTATAAAGCGGCCGTTGTTGATCTTGCATTAAGGCAGTCATGCTATCATATAAACGAGTTATAATATGCAAAGAATACGCAGATTTCGCAATCTCGACAAAGAGTAAGCCAATGTCCCTCTGCCAATCATTTCAATAAATACTCTCGACTCACTCGAGTACATAAGTTTGTAGATCTGACAGAGGCGCGATAATAGATGTGCAATTGTTCACTTTTTTAATTCATTCCTTATTTACTATGCTAATAAATCTCTCCCTCCTTTGTATTATGGAAAGCTTGTACAAATTTACAATGTACAAATTTATTAACCTTTGCATATTTGCTAATCTTGCATAACCCACTGCCACATTATTATTGTCCAACAATGAAAAACTCTTATCTCGAGTTAATTAAAGGGGGAATGCCCACAAAAGCTTTTTTATGCTCCAAGAAGAATTCCGATTCATTTCAGAAAGCGAAAAAAACATTGTAAGTTATTTGATCTTGAAATGCTTTTAAGGTACGATTCAAATCAATTTGTTTTTGCTCCATCTTCGCAATAGAAATAAAATGTAAATAGGCCGATGGCGAACTTTTTTAATTCAATATAATTGGTAAGCCAATTAATTTTGGACATCCCTTTTATTGACTTTTCTTATGGGGAAGTATTACATGGTGAGTATAAGGAGATCCGCAAGTAGAGATATCCCAACTTAATTCAAACTCCAACTCTATAAAGTTACATAAATGTGCACCCAATATCTCTCCCATCTTTAACATCTTGAACTTACTGCGAAGGAAGAATCAAAGGGAGCCAAAAGGGCAAACTTACAGCAGATAAAACTCTGAAAGTGGTTCCCATATAGAGCCAAAAGTTGGCCATCGATGGCCTAACTCCCTGTGGATCGATAGCTAGTAGATTAGCCTCAAGTCACTTCTTCTTATACTC
Organism: Megalothorax incertus; assembly: GCA_036507255.1. Lineage (NCBI taxonomy): Eukaryota > Metazoa > Arthropoda > Collembola > Neelipleona > Neelidae > Megalothorax > Megalothorax incertus. The sequence goes on along the minus strand of JAAZTK010003043.1, from coordinate 8,803 downwards.
TCTATACAGAGTTTGTAGGTATTACGAATATATTGAAAAGAATAAAAAATTCATAGCCTAAAAAAAGTTTAAAATTTTAATAATTCAGAATTTTAGGGTAAAGCTCATTTTGAGAAATATCTCCCCGTAGACCGCCCGTGAATCTTCTTAGGGAGGCTTTCTCCTTGGGCTCATTTTCATAATAAGGGTATTAGCCCCTGGAACCCGGGATAAAAAGAAGTCCCAGCTGGGGTGTAATAAATATTTTAATCTGGCAGAGTTAACTATAAAAAAATATTAAAACCCCCCACCTTTTTCGAGTGTCTCATTCTCTCCTGGAATAAAATCATATTAAGATCTGCTTAAACCCAATTTAAATAGAGACAACGAGTTCAATGCTCCCTTTTCTCAAAATAGTCGCAAATTAAGCCTGGAATTAATGCTACTCAAGATATCTGAAAATATATTAAGGAACCTGCTCACTCGTACACCTAATTTACTCTAAGGATCGTTCGAGTCGTTACGACTGACTGAGCTCTTCCTCCGACATCCGAATTTACAGAGAACTATTCTACTCAATTTATAAACCTCTCCTCGAAAGTCAGTTGACACTCTACTCTCTAGACTAGACTCTAGAGATTCGGTGAGTTAGTGAAACTCGGATTGTACAAATTACACTCGCACACAAAGACGTACCGAAATAATGACTCGTTCTTTGAAGGCGTCAAAGCCCCTTACGAAGATACACATCAGTTCAATTAAGAGGTGGGCCCCAAGACTCGTAGGAAATTAAATTGTTTCAATCCTAAATGGCGTGGCATTTTGATGGAACGCGTTACTAGTTCGAATTCTCAATCGGCACTTACCGTGAAAGATTGATGCCGGGGAGCTATTCCTTTGGTGGGTGGACCCAGTAGAATAATCTGGAAGTCCATTTGACTTGTCCTTTTCCACATTCTCCTCCTCTTCCTCCTATTAAAATTATATTGATGAGTTTCGGATTTTAATTACAAATTTAAAAATTCAATTTACCAATAATGGATTCATTCCCCACTTGGAACCGTTAATCAGGCACTTTACAACACTTCCTCCGTCTAGCCGAACTCTTGGAATCTCTGTCGGCGAAATCCCTTCAGCAAACTGGAAAAAATAAAATCAAAGGATTAAAATCAAATTTCACATGCAAAAAAGCTCGACTAATCAAATTCAACTCAAAAGGATCAAATGAAATACACATTTACAAAATGCAAATAAACTTTGATATCAAAATACGCTTGAATGCATTCAGCTTAAATTCAAATTCAAAATTAATATACAGAATCTGTATTGGAGCAGATATTCATCAATCAATTACAATTTACAAAATTAAATTACCTCTACTTAGGGTTTAGGGCTTCTAGCATTTAATTATCAAATACGATAAATAGTCGAAATCATAATCAAATTAAGCTTAAAAATCAAATATCTGTATCCGTTATATTAATATCTGTAATTTGGGAATAAACTCCTCAGCCTCCTTTTGATAAGGATCTCTCAATTCACATTTTAATCCATCCAGCTTATGGAAGTAGAACACGGCTACTTGGAATTACAATTTACATTTTTACATTGGGGCTACTTGTTAAGGAATATGTAATTCCAACTACTGCATTTCGAATGCAAAAGTGTAGAATAAATTAAAAACACCGTTAATTTAATCCTAATCTTATTACCCATGAGAGCAATCTTGTTATTCGCCCAGTCAAAACAGATCTCTCCGAGTAGCATACACAAACATCATATAAGAATGCAAATAAACTTGAACATAACAGGTTTTGTAAATTCTCATGCTCACAAATAAACTCAATCCTACTCTATTAATTAATACACACAATCTTTGTACTAGCTATTAACTTTGTACATCAGAACCTTGTATTCTGCACAGTTCTACTTATAACATAAATAATTCAGGCTTAATTTATTAAGGATCCAAATTTCAAAAACATAAGCGAATAATAAATAAAGGCGTTGGCTGTCTCGTCCAATTGAAATTTCAAATTTTGAAATATGAGATTTAAAGTGTAAAACAAGAGCAAAGTTTTAAATTAAGCAAAAGCAGAACCCAATAAATGTATTAATAACGGCTTAAAAAAAGAAACACAACACAGGGCAAATCTTCCACTTATAGATTCTTACCAGAGTGGTTCGAGGCCTTGTAGGTGTTCCAGGAAAAATCTTTAAAGACCGAAACCAGAGAAAAAGATTAAGATTTTAGTCCCAAAGAGAGCCCGAGATAAATAGATACGTTACGGTTATCTACAAATTACAATAAAACGATTCATAAAGGTATATCCTTATATGAAAGATACAGTTAGACGCTAATGTGCAAATTTATCTACGAGGCGAATATTGTATGTTCCTATTGCATAATAATCGAAAGCACTTTATTAAATATTTCCAAAGATGGATAGAAGCACTAACCGACAGTTCCCACGAACCTCTTATTATTTAATATATTGCGGAACTGGCTCTTCCTCCCTAGCAGTATCTCGAAATTCCTCGAATTAACCTCAGATGAGTGCAATCACTCGTTAACTCCTCTTCATTGTGTCGAATGTAACAGGGATTTAAATATTTAAATATTTCAAATGGGATTTGGAGCCTTTGGCTAAAAGATATTTCACTTCAATAGAAATTGGCAGATTAATATTCCATATACTAAACTTTAGGGTTTGATATGCGAAATTAAAATATGTAAAAGTTATATTTGAAAATCCTCCATATATCATTAATTTCCTTAAGCTTCTTTTAATTTTAAACGGGATTTTACGACTCATACCACAAGGAAAAAGATAAAATTCCACATCCTTCAACCCGAAACCGTTTAACTTTCTAATGTCAAATGCAATTAGAAAAGGGGGAAAAAACCTGCCTCACAATATTTAATTAAAATAATTCAATTTGTATTTATAGGGCCCTCCTACCTCTTTTTTGTTCATTTGTTCATTAGCGATGAGAGGAAGCTTTAAATTTTTTGAACCATTTTTTGAACCATTTTATTCTGCTCTATAAAACAAAATGAGGATAATCTACAATTTCCTCCCCTTCCGAACCGACCTACTCTGACTCTTTAAATTAAATTCTAAAGTGTATTACGATATAGTTAGCTATTGTATTTCAAAAGCATTTGTCAGGACTTGGGATTAAAAGGTGAGCAAGAATTTTGCAATAGGCCTACTTGGTTTAAAAATTCAGTTGCGAAACCTCGGGCTAAATTAAGACGGGCCACTCCCGAATGTATCAATTTCCCATAATTCATTTTGATTTATTCTTGAGGATTTTGAAACAATATTTAAAGCCTAAATATTTACGCCAGAAGAAATAGGTCTCAGACTCCTCTCATCTCAGGTTCAGCCACTAGAAAATATCTAGTTACTTCTAGTTCTAGACATTTAGGTAGACACTTGAAAATTCTAAATTGTCACCAGACGTTGATCGAAGGTGTTCTCGTGGGCCAATTAATCCATGTTTCCACTTTCTCATTAGACAACTCCTCCTTAAACTTAAACACCATCTATTTAAATGCCATATGCTTTACGGTTACCTACCCCTTTTCTGTACAGTACCAAATTAATTTCTTATATTCTACAGTCTACTCGATCCAACACTTTCCTCCTCAAGTCCCAACAATTAATCATTTCAGCACTAGCAGCCTGTGAGCAATGAACGTATACATCAAATCATCTTTGAAGGATCTTTCTAATTCTGTATAATAAGCATATTCATTCAATTTCAAGGGTACAATAAATTATTCCAATTCCAAATACTATTGTAGTACACGAGCGACAATTCTCCTAATTAAAATTAATTATATTTTTATTTCACAAACTCCAAATCGCACTCACCGACATATCCTCAGATCTGTAACAAGTTAGGGTTTGGTCAGCTTGATTGAGAACGCAATAGTAGGGCTCCCATTCCAATTCGGGGTTTTGGCCACGTGGAGAATGACCCAGGCTCACCTCTCGATCTGCAAAAAAATAGAAACAAATACATAATGAAAAACTCAATTCTCAAAGGTGCAATTTGCAAATTAAATTTATGGGTTTGCGTGCTTAATTTGCAAGATTAATTAAAGCCCATTAATTAATTTATGAATGCCCATAAAAATACTAATGAATTAAATTGCCATATACATATATTCCGCTAGCTACCTACTTACCCTTTGAATTTAAACGCATACAAATTACAATGGAATTAACCTAATAGGTTTAGGTGATTTGCACTTTTTTACGACTCCCAATCTCCATTCTGTAAATTTGCAAAAGGTACATTCCTCGAGTCGGGGTTTGCATCTGATAAAATACCTAAGCTCAATCCCTATTGATTCAAATGAATACCCATTGTGTTCAGCTTACTTATAATTTATAAAGTTACATAATGACCGCGGGAGTATTCATACAATACAATAGGATCCCTACATTTGATTTTATTACATATTTAGAATTAAATGGAATTGCGGCCGCGGATCTACCACAGCTCAGCCCCCAACCTTGCCCATTGAAAATAGCTCTATCCCTTTCACCCTTAAATTTATCTTGTGAGATTTGCTACAAAAATGCTTATATATCTCGTGAAATGACAGGGAATTAAGTGTGTGGCAATGGGAATTGTCATAAAACTCGCATTTGAGAAATGACAACGCGAGAAACGGGCCGGAATGTTAATGCTTCGTCAATGCTTGTAAATGCTTGTAGGGGCTAATGGGCGAGCAATATTTGAGCCATGAAATAAATATGCCATTCAAACAATCGTTCGCCCAAAGAGATAGACTTTGAAAATTCCAATCGAATACTCCTCGTAAATGGTCAGAAAGACCTCGGCAGCAACTCTCGTAATTACCAATAATAATTCCAACCCAAGAAAACACTTAGCGGCTATATGCCTTGCCTCACACACATCCCCCCAAAGATAGGAAATTAGAGGTCTGTAATTAGGAGCTCCCTTGAGTTTCAATCAATATCTACTATTAATGAAAGTGCATTTGGGAATTATCAGATCTGGTTTCGACAAGGTAGGTACGAATAACTTCCATTACAAAAGGTATGCAAAATCTCATTACAGGTATTTAGCAGACATGCTAAATTAAATATTACAATAGTTGGAAGAATCATCCTCAAGTGCAAAAACTCTTAATGTTTGCAAACATGAAATGGGAAGAGTTAACGCCCTCAAAATCACGCATCTTTGCAATCTCATCCGGGAGGAATTCAGCACATCTCGATCCTGAGAATTCTCTTTTGAATTTGCATTGCAAATTTACTTCCTCTGGCTCTCCAAATTAAATTAAATTAAATTACAGGAATGACAATTGCGGATTTGAAAAGGCCTGATAACTCCATGTAAAATGTAAATACATAGCTCGTATCGTATGTATAAATGTTAGTGTTAAAATGCAAGGCTCAAGATCGTAGCCAGATAAGAAGTACGATCCTGTTTTGTATCCTCGCTGCATCAGGAAGCAACCGAGTTAATTATGTAAGAAAATGCATTTTTCTCAGGTTAAATTCAACCCCAAGCCGAGTGGTCAGATTGGGTGTTAGATTAAAATGTTTACAGTATACTCAAAATAATAGCAAAAAAGATATAAATTTACTGGGAGTGGTTTCAGTCCGAGGATTTCCCCTATACTCAAATTCTGGATCCGGCGTCAGACCAGCTATAAGTTCCCTGTGTATTGGAGCTTTGATTCTCTGGAGCTGATCCTTTTTCGGGAGGCGGAGGAGTCTTCTTTTTCAAACTTGCATAAATCCTTTCCTTCTTCCCTCCTTTCCCATGCTCAAGAGTGTCGTAAAAACAATCACTTTGCAATTCCATCTCTTCAGAAAATACTCCCAGGTCGCGAATCCTTCGCATAAGACCTGGGCCTGCTCCAGCATCCCTCCTCGTTCTTTTTTTAACAGCCTCCTCCTTCCTCCTTTCAAATAGGGTAAGGTCAATGCTATCAAACTCATTTTCTCCCACTGTATTAGTAGGCGGTGGAGGTGGAGGAGCACGAGGGACATTTCTCCAAGCTTTTAGGTTCATTTCGGAGGATTCTACACAAATGGGAGCTTCAGTCGCACCCGTTTCACTTGCATTAGAGTTTGAACACGTGGATTCAAATGAACCTGGTTCTGAATTCAAATCAATCTCACTTAGGCAGTCAAAGTAATCATCTTGAGGGTCCTCCTCGATCTCTGGATCCTCCTCCATTGAATTTGTGAGTCCATCACCATGTCCAAGAGGTTTTCGGCTCCGAATTCGGGCTCCTCCAAGCCCTAAATCCCTCCCAAGACTTGCTCCTCCACTTCCCGAGGCTTTATTTGTGGGTGGTGATTTTTTCCAGGTATCCAGGCCTGAATCATGACCTAGTGAATCGGGTGAGGTCCTCCTCGGGCTGTTCCCCCGGCCTTCTCCACACTCACAATAAACATGTTCAGGAAATAGGATATTCTGGAGATTTGAGCACTCGCACTTGATCTTCCTAGAGCTTGGATTCCGGCTTAGAATGACCCTCTTTTCATCCCCGAGGTTTAGAAGCCGACTAGTCTTAGCCCTGGGTGGAGGACGTCTTTCGCTGGTGCTCTGTGTACCTCTACCATCAGCTCCCATGCTACCACAACAGTCACTCTCTCGAGGTTTTTCACCCCCAGGAAGTCCACAGGAAATGCTAGTTCTTCCCGTAGCAGAGCTCAGCCTATGCTCGCACTCCTTCCTCCTTCTCCCCACTGACTTTTGTGACAATCCCGTACTCTCTCCATCCCAGGGGAGCTCCAAGTCATCCCCCTCACCATCCAAATCTCCAAAACTTTGGCTTTTGTGGCCTAAACTGTGGCTTTTCTTCCAAGGTACGCCTCCCGCCTTACTACCCCTTGCTCCAGTACCATAATCTGTATAATTTAGACCGGATACAGCCTTGTAAACTCGTCGATTTGAATGAAATAGTTTAAATGCTCGATCCCAGACAAAACGAAGCTTGATATTCTTATTGGATTGGATGAGCTGGACAGGGACAGATCTTGGGGACTGCGGGCGACGTTCTCCTCCATCATTTGGAACACTTGAGCCGCTCTGTAATGTTTTTTTCCCACCTCCAAATCTCTTCTTTTTGCCCATAATAAATTTGAATTCGCTTGAAGCATCCATTTTTCAAGGGGTAATTCTTTTCGGGCTAATTGGACTTTGATTTCTTATGGGGGTTTTATTCCAAGGAGGAATGACCGGATCAATCTAAGACTCTAGATTACAATGTCCGTTTAATACTTGTTATAAGAACCTTTGCTTTATTACGCGTACAAAGTGATTTGAGGTATTGTATAATATCCGTAGCAAGCACGGTGGAAAGAAGATGTTTTTCTATTGTGGCGAATAATTTTCAAGTAGTACTAGGTTGTTACACAGTATGTCCTCCTCAGGAGTCAGGATGAGAACAAGCCGCGTATTAGGATCTAAAGCCGCCGCCTACTTCAATCGACGATTATTCCTCATTTGCAAAGCATTTGTTAAGTCCATTCCATTTGAGTTTGATGGATCGGTAGCAGATCCGAGGGAGGGAGAACAATAGATTAAACCCCCACATGTCGGAAGGGATGCAAATTTCAAAGGAGCTCTCAAATCATGACTTGCCCAGCTGAATGAAGTTTACGTCTTGCCAATTTCACAATGAATATCTTGAGTATCTTGAGACGATCGTGTCTGGATCAATGAATTTGCAATAAAATTTAAATGGCGGGTTGCATTTCTTTTTCAAAATCCTTGCATTTCCTCAATCTTGTAAATTAGAATGTACTTTGTATCGATAAGTATTTTTCAATGGCTACTTCCGTAGAAAACTATCTTAAATTGCACTCCTTAAATTCAATTCATTCAAATGGTCCGTCTCAGCTATTCCGCACGTTTAGCTAAAGATTTTTGCACTTAAATCCTTTCAATTCCTTAAATTCCACACTCCACAGTTTAAAAATACTGTAAATTACTACTCAAACGTGTGTAATTTTGCTAAGAACTTTGTAGCTTTGTTTCAAATGTCAGTCACTCGACTTCCTCAAGTTCCTTAGCAGAGCAAAGTCAAGGTGAGTGGACAAATTGAATTAGATTTGGTTTCTTTTGAAAATCTGTTTGTTTTTCCACATAAAATCACTGATCCCGCTCAAATGCTTTTGAATCTTTGAAGGTAAGGAGCTCCACCAAAGCATAAAAGATGATTTGTAATCCAAAAACAAACAAATGTTTTTCCAACTTCCCCCAAGTTAAATCCGCAAGGTGTGATCCTGAAATCTGAATCACAAAGAGTGCTTGTAACGCCAATCTAGATATTATGAGAACCGAGTAAAAAACACTGTGGGGGACCTAGCCAAATTGAATACAACTCGCAGAACACAAAACTTTAAAGTCCTGAGAAATTAAGATACAGTTATGCCCTGGGTATGTTCACACTTTAGAGTGTCACTCGGCACATTACTCGTAGGCCAAAGTCGACATTTCCGAAATTACATAAAGACACGAAACGGAGCACTAAACGGAAGCCTGTTAAAATTTAAGAAAAAGGGGTGCACGAACTCCTCCTCTCAAGCTACTTCTAATGAAACCTGTCCACACATGAGGTTTTTTAAATGAAACTGCGATATCCTGCTAAAAAGCTCACTGTACTCTGACTCCAAGAGGAGGTGGACGTTGTCGACGTAGTCTCGAGTCGACTTTGACTACGAGAATGCACACCAAATGAACAGTGACAAACTAGCCAAACACCCTCTGACACACTTTGAGCTCCTCTCCCATTCACTAGAACCTCTTGAGGAGAGAG
>JAAZTK010003042.1:0-10011 GCA_036507255.1 Megalothorax incertus | reverse complement strand
AATTTCCATCAATCTAATATTTGGAGAAATTGAGAGAAATTGGATTGATTTGGATGAATTTGGGAAGAATTTCCAGAATTGTTCAATTGAATTATATTTCGAAATTCCCTTTAATTTCTGGGATATACCTCAGCCATTCTTTCACTTTAAAAATAATTTGGATTTGTCCAAATATTTGCAAAATTACTTTAGTTTACTTCACTCGAGGAAATGGCGAGGATTTTGTAATGTCATTTGGCATTTTGGTCAAATATACTTTAAAACTTATTCCTTTGAGAATTATAACCAATATGCTAAAAAGGAACTTTATATATTCCTCGCTTCGCAAAATTATGCAATTTCAAGCCGCATAGTATCGAAATATAAATTTTTAATTGTATATTCAAATGAAAAATATTATGAGAATATTTCAAAAATTCAAATCATCCATTGGTTTATTTTTATAATCAGAAAAGGACACGAAAAGGACGTTCAAATTAAAATTCCGCAAAATTGTCACATATCTCAATGTAGAGGAGATATAAACCTTTATAAGGAAAGGTCTAAGAAATCAATTGAATTGAATTCGATAAATTTGTGGATTGAAGGAAAAAATTGGGTTTTGTTAGCAAATCAACTCAAACAAGTCCCCAACAAAATTGGCAACCTTTATTGGGAATTTTCAAATACAAATATTTCAAGTTTTGAGCATATTTGCCAAATTATTGCACAAAAGCTTAACGGGACTCCATTTAATCCTAATACCTCGGAAAGTTCTGGCTTTGATGGCTCAATTGATGCAACCCAAATTAGATATCAAGATTACAAACGCCACGATTTCATCGAATACGCTCCTGTGGGGTACATTGAGAAGAATTATATAACATGTAGTGCCATCTCGCGGAATAATTTGAACCCACAATCTCTACTCGAACCTTTCGATTCCGGAACCCTATACTTTACAATAGGAGCAGCATTTAGTCTAATTATCACATTTTATTTTGGAACAGACAAATTCCCCGGCAGATGGAGTTTTATTGTATTGGGAGTTTGGGCGCCAATTGTAAGCAAAGACGCCAATATTTCTTCAATATTAAAAAAGAGGGCGCTGAAAACATTGTTTTTAGCTTGGGGCTTTGGGGCAGGAATTATCCTCTCTAGTGGATATAATTCCATTGTCACTACTGGTCTATTGGCGCCACTCAAGAGCTACTTTTACCAAAATTTATCTCAACTTGTTCAGCATAATTATACGGTCCTTGAATTTGATTTAGACAAGAGGAATTTTAATATCTCAAATCATAGGAATAATTTCTATCTTTATTTTAGTTTGCATGAATTAAATGTGTACCCTTTTAATTTCATTTCTTCTTACCCCAGTGAACCCTATGAAAGTTTGACAGATTGCCTGAAACATTGCCATGATTGGATTCATCCTAAATTCCTTGAGTATCATTTTGAAGCTGGATGCAGCCAAGCTCGTGTGAATGATTTGTGGTATTGTATCCGCCATATCTTTGAACCCACACCAAAGAATGGAAAAGTTCTTATCCAGGTTCTTTCAAAAGCATTTTATTTTTACCAATATCGAGCTGAAAAAGATCGGTATTTGCACGAATTTTCAAAATGCGAAGATTCATTTTTAATTGGGAATTCGCACAAAATTGCAAATTTGAAGCAATTTTTTCAAAATCAAATGCGAATCGAGGTCTCATTTGGGAGGACGCCATTCGTTGGGGTATATGAGGGAGTTAGGCTTAAGGATTTGCCACCAGATTATATAAAATCTCTTTTTGATAAAATATTTGAGTCCGGAATCCCACATTTGATAAAGAATATAAAAAATGTGGAGGAATATAATTCCGATAATTATCCAGCCATGTTTAATTTAAAACCTACATTTTTCCACACTGGAGCTCAGCCACAAAAATTATTCACAAATATTCTATCCCTATTTATTGTATTTCTTGGATGTTCTGCTATTTGCTTAATTATATTTGCTAGCGAAATTGTAATCCATTTTTGGAGAATTATTTGGAAATTTTTCATAATTATTTTTAAAATGTTTAAAGAATTTATAATTTATTTGAAAAGATTTCTTTTTCAATTTGTTATCATTATAAAAAGGATTGTGATTAGCATAAAAGAATTATTTATCATTGTATTTAAATTTCAAATTATATAGATAATTCTAAGCTAAATGATATGTAACTACAATATATGCACTTGTAAAAAATAAAGCTTTTAGACGGATAATTCCCCTTTAAAAGTGAGTACAGCTTGTCCAGATAATTTAACCCTATCCAAATCCACGTGGCACAAAACATCACCTAAAAATTTATAAAAAATCCATTAGAAATCCCTCATTTTTAAAAAATTCTAATTGAATCAAACCTCCTCGTGCACTGACTTGCCTACCCCAAAGCGTCGGTTTCCTCACCGTTTCAAACCTTTGATCAGATCCATGAGGGTAAGGTTGTAGAAACTCATGTGTCCAATAGGGGGCGAGTACAGTATGAGCGGACCCCGTGACCGGATCTTCATCAATGCCATCTAATGGGCAAAATACCCTTGAATAAAAATCCGGTTCATCCGGTTTCTCACGGCCTTTAATCGTGACGACAATGTCACGAAAGAGGTCGCCCTGATACAGAGTCATAATCCTCTCAAAATTTGGCCTTAATAATTTTAGCTGGTCAGCAGGATGTGTAATCTCCGATGTTGGGGATTTTAGGCGAATTAGAAGCAATTTCATCCCAGGAGAATGCTGGATATCCTGGATTTCTTCAACCCCGACATTTGGACCGAGGACAAGTCGGCTCATGAGGTTAATCCATGGGTGTTTTCCAAGATAAATGGTATCAGGGGGGTTTGATGGAAAGTCTAGCGTTATTAGGTCTGAAAACCTACCCCAAAAAAATTAGGTATTGTTTTTTAGAAGTAATTAAAATACCAATCAATTTTTGCACGAAGATTTCCACGCCATTTTGTTTGGAATTCAATCATAGAGTCAATGCTTTCGATGAAAAATGAATCCTGGCGGACAATGTCAAAGAGGATCTTCGCAGCAGCGAGGGTAGCATGTCCGCAGAGGTCAACCTAGGTCAGGATTTAATTAATTTTTCAATTTTAAAAATGAATTTTTTGATACTTCATTTGTGGGTGTAAACCAACGAATTGTTCTCCAAAGTCGGCGTTTTTCCACTGATTTTTTAAAAAATTGATTTGAAATCCGCAAATAAATATTTTAATTTGAATAATTTACAGGTTGAAGATATTGTCCATCCATACGCTACGAAAACCTATACAAAATTCAAATTCCGGATTGATTCGACGCCAAATCTATATGAAATCCCTCACCGTTTCGGATAAATTCATTTCCGAAGCAATCTTTTGCTTCATTTCATCTTTAATATCGTCCTATTAAATACCAATTAAATAAATAGCAATTAATGAATCGTAATTAATTCTTTATTATAGTAATTTAAAAAGTATGGGTAAATTACATCGTGGTCCAAAAGAACAACAACGGCAGGATTCCCTGAGAATGCCTTTTTCCCGATAGTGAATGAATCAACAATTGAAAGGGGGTACTTCATCTTGCAATATCGGTAATATTAGTACAATATATTTCAAAATTTATCGTAAAAAAATAAATAAATTAAAAGAAGTTTAATTAAATATCGAATGGCAGAACTTGCTAGAATGGATTAAGAACTTAATATACCGATTGATCGGTAGATAGATATTAAGGAAATTAATATTTGTACTTAAGAGGATTAAAGTTTGTAATGTCTGGAGCTGTTCCGTGTTCCAGATGGACCAATTTACCATCTTTAATTCAGATATTACAATAGTATGATGCATATTAGACAGATTATAAAAAGTTCAAGGACGATATAGGTATCTTAAATACGAGTATTGATCAATTATCAATCATTTAATTGTCTAAAAAATAAAATATTAAAAATTATTGATGCCCAATTAATTGTTGCTTGCCCAAAATGCAATCGGCAATTACAGATATTGTACATTATGGCTAATTAAATCTTTTTAAAACATGAGTTAATTGTAGAATATTTTCATGTTATTTATATCCATCCAAGAGGCATTTTAAATATTCAGAATTCGGAATTTGCAACGTAGACATTGTAGTATGCGAAAAATTAACGATTACTTAAAAAATAATAGCAATTAGGCAAATAATACATTGAGTAATCAGATTGTTTAAGCGATTTCCTTTGTGACGAGGACTATTTAAAGACTTGGGGAACACAATGTATTTTTCAGATCCCAAAAATTAAATTAGTTTGCACAAAAAAGTCACAAAATGAAGATTTCTTTTTATATCGCCACAATCCTCCTATTTTGCTTCCTAATCAAAGGTAACTTGAATTTTTCTAAATTGATATATTTCGAATTGACAATTGTACTAATATATTTTATAATTAGGGATGGATTCCTTTGAGATTGGGGAAATTGGGTCAAAGATCAAAGAATTGGCGAAACGAGGAATGGAGGCTTCAGCTAAAGGTGCACATAAAGGTAATTTTAGTTCATCTTTAAATCTAATCATGGGATTTGAAATTTATTTATATTTAAATTTTTTAAGCAATGGATTGGATCAAAAATTCGTATCGGTCCATGAAAGATGGTATCAATTATCTTAAAAATCTCAATATGTAGTACTTTTAAAGCATTTTTGATTTAAAATAAAAATTGGACAATTCCAGGCGGCAGGAAAAAGAGAGAAGGGTGGCTGAAGAGTATACTGGGGGAAAGCGAGGATTCTGGAGTGAAGAATTGGCGTGAAAAAAGTATAATTTTTTGCATCAAATAAAAATACGATATTTTATTAGGTTAATGAATATGATACAAAATTTTTTTAATTAGGGAATCCCAACGCCGAGGCATTGCATCAGGATCCTCCGAAATACTCCCAAGAGAAGCTCCTTTTCCGAAGTAAACGGATATAAACTTCAGCTTTGAAACTCGAATTATAAGTACCTATTCATATTTCATAGATATCTGTATCTGTATATCAGTATTGTAGTACGCAATCAGTTGCAATCAGTTTTAAATTAACCAGTATTTCTGAAACTTGCTTGTTCCTATTTGAAAGTATTCGATTATTCCTTTTCTACAATAAAATACTACCAATATTTTTATTTTTTTATCTAGATTTTAGATATCGACACGTGCTTTATAATTTTTTAATTGAATATTGGAATTATAAATCTTATCAATATTTTTCAATTGATTCCTCCAATCTTCTGACAATACTTTGCTATCTCATTCTCGGCATATACGAGACTACGAGTAGGTACTTACAAAGCATTATTCCATAAGAATATATTCAATTTAGGCACGTTTAATGATATTCCATTCATCATATAAATTATTTCTTTATTCATAAGCTCATTTAATTAATTCAAAACCTCTACCTACGATAAGATAGGCTTCAAATAGCCAACCATTTTATACGATAGATAATCTGTATACTCTATATATGTATGGGCATTTGACAAGCTAGTATGTTAAAAGGTTAGGATGCTTATATGTGCACAGCTATGCCGGTATGATGGAATCCCATATATCCAAATGTAAAGGAAACCTCTTTTTTTGTGGGTTTGTACCTAATAATATATTGTAGCTGGGAACACCCAAATACCTATAATAGCAGGCACTCTTCCTTCACCTCTCATCCACAAAGCACCTCTACTCAAAGTCAAATTCAAGGTTAAATTCCCTCTAAAATGTCCAAGCCAATTCTGGGTTACTGGGGTCTTCGTGGGGTAGGTCAAAATTCACCTAATTATTTCTAATTACAATCCCTCAATTAAATTTTAATATATATTTCAGTATGGTCAACCAATTCGGATGCTTCTACACTACCTAGAGGTTGACTATGAGGAGAAGCGGTACACGGAATTTGAGGATTGGTTCAAAAAGGATAAATTTAACCTCGGATTGGATTTCCCCAATGTAAATCCTTATTTAAAATTAATTTTAGATTAAATTAAATTCTTTAAATATGATTAGATCCCATATTGGATTGAAGGGGATACAAAAATCACGGAATCCAAAGCCATCCTGAAATATATTGCACGTGAAAAAGGGAATAATTTGAATTTGACCACACCTGAGCTCAGATGGAAGGCTGAGATGCTCGAGAGCTTCCTTGCAGAGCTTTGGACAACACTCCTGAGGATGTGCAACCTTTGGACAGTAAGATTTACCATTATTTTGCAAGAATTTGTCCTAATTTGAATTTTTCCAGGATGATTTGAGGAAGAATTTTGCTGATAATGTACCGGCTTATTTCCAGCAAGTTGTGAAATTCATTGGGGGCAACAAATTTGCATTAGGGGACAAGGCTTGTTTGAATTTAAGCTTGAAATCCTAATTGAATAATGATTTATATTTCTTATGCAGATTACATACGTGGATTTCCTACTTTATGAGATCCTCTACCATTACACTACTTATGACAAGGAGTACTTGGCTCCCTATCCAACCCTGAAGGCTTACATGAAGACTTTTGAAGGTGTTCCAACAATTGCCAAATATATGGCAAGTCCAGAGTATATCAAGGGACCTTGTGCGAACCCTATGGCCAAACACCCAATTTAAATCAGTGGAAATTTAAAAGTTTGCAGGCATTTGGCATTAAAAATAATTAATTCCTACACAATTTAATGAGCAAATCCTATAATCCTATGTCTTAAGAGTTTAATTCAATTCTAAATACAATAAAATTATGTTGCAATTTCAATTTTTGTCATTTTGTTAATTTTTTAATGCAATATTTGAATTTTTAAATAGGATTTAAACTTCAATAATTTAAGATTTCTCCAAAAACTCAAAATTTTTATAGGAAAAACTTTCCGCTAAGATTGACCCTACACCTCCCCGCCATCCCAACCCGATCCCCGTCCAATTTAACAAATAAATCCCCACCTCTCGCCGAATGCTGTCTTGCATGGAATTCATTCCTTCCCAACTCCTTTGCCCAATAAGATGTCAGCACCGTATGAGCTACCCCTGTCACAGGGTCTTCATAAATTCCATCAGCAGGTGCAAAAAACCTCGAATAAAAATCTGGTTCCCCTTCTCCACCCCCTCCTTTAATCGTTACAATGAAATCTCTGACTTTCCCATTGGAATTGAATGTTAAAAGCTTTTCAAAATCCGGTTTAACTCTTTTTAGTAGATCTTGAGGCTGGATATTTACGCCAGATGGCACTCGCAATTGAATTAGGAGGAATTTTGGACGTGGAGCAAAATGAATTTCCGGATGGACTTCCGCTGGACTCAGATCCTTCCCAAGGACAAGGGAAATCAATAGATTAAGCCATGGATGATCATTTGAAAAGATTTCTTCGGTGGGATTGACGGGGAAGTTGAGATTGATGCGTCCAGAACTCCAGGTCATGGTAGATTCGACATTTCCAGAGAATTTAGTGGCAAATTGGATCGTGGTCTCAGCGGATCCGCCATTTTGAATAGATTCAAATAGAATTTGCGCGCTTGCTGGAAGATTTTAACGCAGATTTTAGCTTTTAATAATTTTCGGGGTTAGGAAATCCTTACCGAGGGTGGCATGCCCACAAAGTGGGACTTCGTTAGTTGGTGTAAACCATCGGATGGTCCTTTTCAAGGGGTCCTTGACCTCGGGAGGGGTGTCGGGCTTACTCCAACCATAAGCGACAAATGCTGTCTCGGAAAGATTCATTTCTGATGCGATATTTTGCTTTGTAATGTCATTCAGCTCATCCTAAATGAAGTTCCAATAAAAAGTAGATTCAATTTACAGTAATTCGATTAATTTATTAAAAAATTACATCATAATCAAGCAGACAAACTGCCGCGGGATTCCCCGAAAAAGGACTCTCCGTTACGAATGCGTCTACAATGTGAAGTGGGGCTGAAAAACTCATTTTTCGATAAGAATTCAAAATTTGCTCAGAAAAATTCAATAATATGATATGGATCAATGGTTTAATTTTTTATAGACCTACTACTAATACAATGTTTGGCCTGAACCTTGTAGTTTTAATTGTAAATGCCACAAGTTCAAGGCCACTTTGGAATGAGATTAATCTTCTTAAATATTCTAGGTAAAAGGGATCGTACATATATCTCGTAAGTTAAAAGGATTAAGATCATACCTATCTACATCATCTACGGGTTTAATATGATAATTAAATTTCAATATCTTGATGTATGTATTATGTTAATAGTTACATCATCCATGATATACCTACGATCGTATATTGATTTAGCTAGGTCATACTGTCAATCCTACCTATTCGTTATTTTATTATTATACTCGTAATTTCTTAAATATGTAATAGAATATGAGAGGATATAATTATACTATATTGTATTTCAAAGAATTTGAATCCAATTAATTCAAAATATCCGAATCTAAAGTATAGTTTCAAGTATTTCGTTTACAAAATTAATTTGAAATATAATTATAGGTATGTATTGTATTAATATTATTCTTATCTAATATGTATTATATTATACATATTAATCATAAGTACTATTGAAGGAATCAGTAGTCATCACATGGGATGGGAAGGGATTGTCAAATAAGTCTAATTTGATATTCATACATAGTTTAGTAGCAATTATTGATATATGGGTGAGTAGGTGTGATAAATTTTTGTTCTAGCTGGTCAGTAATCAAAACCACAAATTCGCAAGCAAAATTTTTATCCTATCCTACTATAAAAACAATTTCGTAATTAAAAATAGTACGATATTTTGCCATTAAAACAATTTTATTAATGGCGAGATATAATTTAAGATGCGTACATCTCCTATTCCTTTTATTATTTCCAAAATGGGTGGAAAGCCAAGTAGAAATATATTGGATTGGCCAAGCTGATTTCTCTTCAAATTTTGTGAATTGTTCAATAGAAATATATTCAAAAATTCCTCTTAATTTCTGGGACCTTTCTCAACCATTCTCTTATTTTAAGGATACAGAAGTATATTCCAAATTCATTCCTTTGCTTCAATCTAGAAAATGGCGAGGTTTTTGTGATGCCATTTGGTATTTTAATAAAATAGTAAATTTTAATTATAAACGGGAAGAAATTTATAATCAGTTTGCAAAAATAGAACTTTATATATTAGCCCCCTTGAAAAATTTCAATATTTTTCAAGATATTGAATCAAAATATATATTCTTAGCCGAATATTCAAATGAAAAATATAATTGGGATATTCTTCAAATTGAAATCGTTCATTTATACTATATTACCAAAAATGAACTTGGATATCGTATTACAATTCCACTTAATTGTCAAATCTCCAACTGTAGAAGAAATATATATATCTATAAGGAAAACTCGAGGAAATCAATTAATTTAAATTCAATATATTTATATATTGAGGGCATATATAGATCCAATTGGGAGAAGCTAGTGGAACATCTAAAAGATAAGGGTAAAAGATTTTATACGGAATTTTCAAATCAAGATACTTCAACATTTGTTCACCTTTCTAAAATTATTGAACAAAAGATTAACTCGATTCCATTTAATCGTAATAACTCTGAAAGTCGAGATTTACCATTATTAATTTCTACAAGCCAAATTAAATATCAAAATTACAAAGAACGGCACTTTCTAGAATACGCTCCTTTGGGGTTCATTGAGAAGAATTACATAACTTGCAGCCCCATCTCGCGGAATAATTTGAACCCCCAATCACTTCTCGATCCTTTCGATTCTGGAACCTTATACTTTACAATAGGTGCAGCATTTAGTCTAATATTCACATTTTATTTTGGAACGGATAAAATTCCCGGCAGATGGAGCTTTATTGCATTAGGGATTTGGGCGCCAGTGTTAGGCCAGGATGGAAATATTTCTTCAATACTAAAAAAGAGGGCGCTGAAAGCACTATTTTTGGCTTGGGGTTTTGGGGCAGGAATTATCATCTCTAATGGATATAATTCCATTGTCACTACTAACCTTTTAGCCCCACTTAAGAGCACATTCTACCGGAATTTTA
>JAAZTK010003041.1:0-10012 GCA_036507255.1 Megalothorax incertus | reverse complement strand
CTAAATATACTGGATATTTTATTGATCCTACGTGGAGGCTAAAGCCTAAATCCTAGTTATAAATACATATCATTTGAAAACTTTGGAATAGAAATTAATATTAGAAAGTATCAAGTTGTTGATTCGGGGATTAATAAACTATGTATATCTTAAAGGATTGGATCTTACTACAAAATCATATGTCAGCCTTGTAATGCATTATATACTGTACTCGTATTATCTAATACTACAAAAATAGCATACGGAATCGAATATATTCATACTCGGACTAAGTATATCCATGATTCCTTATACTATTATAGGAATCCTAAATCTGCTATTAGTATTAGGATAGACTTTGATAAGCTCAAGTAAGATGCTGAATATCAATATCATTCTTGAAGTAATTTGAGCTGATAAAGATTATCATTTATAAATTCGTAATATCATAGATATATATATATAGATATACGAGAATATTAATCCCAGTCCTAATGATAATTTAAAATTATCGTATCTAAATTTCTAAACCTTATATGTATAACCCTATATTGCAATATATGCAATGGAGTGATATTGCAAATGATGAACCTTTTAATTAAGATTTATATGAATCTATTCATAAATTGTCATAAATCTTAATTCCCATGTATTAGTACCAACCTATATACAATTACAGATACTCGCGAGTCGTGAATAGGTTTTAGCTTTTAAGGTTTCAGGGAAAGATTTCAATTTATTTCAGAACTTTTTTAAAAAATTTTCAAAAGGTTTGTGATATTTTTTATTGTATTTGAATAACAAGTTAATTAAAGACACTATCTTTATTCTGTAACTCATACGTACAGTAAAAGAGTGGATAATTATAAAATTTCCTCTACAAGTAATTTTTATGTTCTTTATAAACTATCGACTTACTATGAAACACTCTTGGTGTATGTATATATGTAGTGTAATATTATATACTAAATTGATACACTTACTACAAACTAATTGGACATGTTGGGTGTGATATAAAGTATAAACATTAAATTAGATAATCTACGGATACATACAGATACTTAAGTATATTCTAGTATTGTAGTATTACAGTAGTATAGTAGAGATACAAGTAGAAACAATATTATGCTTAAAGTCAAATTGTAAAATTAGGTAAATCAATTTGTCAAATATCTAATGATCCATTTAGGATCTTCTTCATAAAACTTAAAAGTCGCTTTAAATATAATTCTAGAACAAGTATAAATACATCTTGGTCTATTAGGTATCTAGATAAGGGCATGTCACATCATTTACGGATTACGGAATACGAATAAGTATCTGTAGTACGCCTGTACGAGTCGTACTGTACGACTACAGGGTATTACTATTTTTTATAGAATTGTCCCTCACTTTGAATATATAGTACGATATATAACAATTTACGAACTGCTTTAAATCCTTAATTAAAGTATTTTAGGTAGTATCAGAAAGTACTTGTGTGTGTTGCTTATACGAATATGTACGAGTACAAATGAAAAATGCAGAATTCTGCTCATTAAACTTGAGATCCGTAGGATTATATATTATAATATATATAGTGTTTTTCTGTATATTTATAAATGATCCTCTTCTCATCCTCAGCTCGATTTTAATCAATTTTTACTCGGACTCTTCCTCCTCATCTTCATCCTGAATTTTAAAATAAAAGAGGAATTATATATTTTTCCTTCATTATACTGATATGTATTTGTAATTACTTCATCATCGTCGTCATCCTGAGGTGGAGGAGCCTTCCCCTTCTTCCCCTTATAAGCTTGCATTTCCTGAAAAAAATCAAATCAATTTTAAAGTTCAGTTAAAGAATATGATTGATCTTTCTTCATACCCTGTCATATCTGGCTTTATCCCTTTCGCTCATAGCCTCGTACTTTCGTTTGACATCCGGTGTGACTTCACTCCACTGTCTACCCAATTCCTTCGCAATGTCCCCGATACCCCATTCCGGGTTAGCTCCCTTCACTTTTGGTCGCTCATCATTGCAAAACCAAAAGAACGCACTCAAACTCCGCTTTGGGGCATTGGGCTAAAATTTTAATTTAAAAAATAGGATTTATTTTATAGATAATTTATAGAGAGTAATTATTACATCTTTGGGTTGACGCCTCCTCTTCCCCTTTTTGTCCGACTTGGAAGGAACGTAATCCTGCATTTCCGAGTCATATCCTATAGATTGAAAAGGAAGCATATTAAATATCCCTACAAAAGGCACAAAGGGACAAAGCAGGTGAGATATAGGGTGTTTCAGGGATGTGCTTACTCTTCTTATCCTTATCTGCCATATCTTGGAATCGCTTCTTCTCTTTATCTGACATGGTCTAAACATTTTAAAAAATTATCAAATATTAAATCTACAATTAAATCAATTGCGTCATTTACCTTCCACCGTTCAGCACACTTTTTTGAAAATTCAGCAAAAACAACAGATTCATCTGGATGTTTCTTTTTATGCTCCTCTCTGCATGTTTGCACAAAGAATGCATAGGCTATAAAATAAGGATGGAAATATTAGGTTATATGAAGTCAATTGATGTCCTAATCTTCCAAGTTACCTGTCATCCGGCCTCTTGGCTTCGAATCAGATTTAGTTCGCGGCATCTTATTGGTTTGTAAAATTGACAATCGTCAATAATAATCAGCTATAATAGAAAATGAAATATAATTAATTTAAATTACCCTGCTACCCCCATTGCATATATACGGAATACGGATAATACTTGGAAAGGGGCATGCATTACGAGAAAGCACATGGAATGGTTAGGATTGGGCTTTGGATTTGAAAAGAGAGGGAAAAATTGGAGGGAACCGAGACATATGTAACGAGAATACATTGCCAGCGAACTCTTATGGCCCATCTAAATCCCTACTTGAGCAAAACACATTCTCCAAAATGCACACCATACAAACACGGAGCTAGGAGAGCTCTGCACTGCTCTGAGCCTCTGATGAAAGAGAGGCCATGTAGAATTTACAATTTATTTCGCATTTAACTAATTTAATTGGGTGATAATGGCTGTTGTAATTAGTGGGATCGAGAATGGGGCCCTCTGAATAGTTAAGCGTTAAATACAATCCGGATGCTAAATTCAAGGGAAGGGGGCGAAGGTAGTACTGGTCAACAAGCCCTTAAAAAAGGGCGGAATAATTTTTTATGATCCAAATGACCTTTGGAGAATGAAGAGGAATGTCAAATGAACCTATGAACCTTTTGACCGCGTTCAAATTCAACGTACTTGTCTCGGAATTAATTAGCAAGTGCCCCATGTTGGAGGAATGGGGACTAGCCCTATATTTCACTCTACAAAAAGTATGTACAATTCCTAATGGAGTCGGGAATGCCGCTATGTGGCAAACAAAAACTTCAAGAAATTATCGGAAATTGTACAATAGAAGCCCGGGTGAGGATGGGTGGGTTATCTAGGTCACTCTCTAATAGAATAAAAATTACTGACCTGATCAGTGTCCGAATTTCGGAGAAATAGCCGTCTCAAGATCTCGGGTTAATCCAATACTCTGAGATGGAATGGCCAGGGGAGATGTGGTTTAAAACGCCATGTAGTCTGAGGATAGGGACGCCTTTAACATGGGCTCCAAACCTTCAAGCCCCAATCCCAATGCATTTTAGTAGTACGCAGAAACACCCTATCTCTCTACATTACATATATAAACTTTAAGGCAAACAATATAATATGTAGTACCTAGTACTACTCCAACGGACTCTGCACCTCGTACATGTTGTACTAGGTATACCAATGGATTATAACATGGCTGAGGATTTGAGCAACTTTTAGAAATCCTCCAATTTCACTCAATGGTATTCATGCTCTCGGAAATAATTAATTACTCAAAAGGGATTAAATTCCAAGAAAAATTAAAATAGCTATCTTGTAGGGGGGAATATGCTCCTTATTTTATAAAATAGGATCAAACATTCAAAATGAGCCATTAACCCGTAGCTCGAGGCTGAAAATATCAAAAAGACTCCAAATTGAATCCCATGTTCTCCAATATATCAATATTACAATATATATGTGGGTATTATCGTGAGTACGGATAATTCGTATTTCGTATGTCAAACTGAAGTTAAAATCCGTCAAATGCCCCCTTAATTTGCACACTCAATTGACATCCACAATGAATTTTTTTCCAAAAATCATCTGAAAATGAAGTGAAATTCTTCTCTTCAATCTGCCATCTTAAATATAAATAAAATGCGAAATATCAATATGTAAAAAAAAATATGAATTTGAGTTTAGAATCAAGTATGGAACGTCAGTGCATTTATTTAAAGAATATAGAGTCAAAAGTACTAGTAGATAAATCTGTACATCCTTTTAGACTACAAATAGTACATATGTATATTGACATTCTAAACGATAATATTACTTCCTGTATTATTACTTATCCTTAGTAGTAGTACCTATATTAAAGCTTTCAATTAATAGGTAGATTAAGTTTCAATTACATATTTGGTTAATTTCTAATCAGGTTATTTCCAGTATTTAATTGATACATAATAGTATATTTCACCGATAAGTTTAATTAGGTACTACTTATCATTGACATTTGCACAATAATGATTGATTCAAGAAAGAGAATACGAGTGCTAGTATTTACACATACTACTACTATGCCTAGTAAATACAATACAGTATGCTATTGTAGTATAGTACGATACATGTACAATTTATTGTATATGATAATATGAATAACAAAATGAATAGGTAAGTATGTATTAAAGTTAAAGTTAAGGTAGCTTAAAATGTATTTGATCATGCATAAAGAGTTATAGGTAAGATCTAGTTTATTTGCGATTTGCGAGATTATGTGTAATTCTATACCCTAATAGTAAGTATATTGTAATGTATTAGTACCTCGCCTTTTTCAGCGGCCAAACAGTTTGGTTTGACATAATACTTTTTAGTTTGGTTCTAACTACCTAAAATTTAACTATTCCTATTCCCGAGTTGCATCCGAGCTATACGACCCTATATTGAGTGTCTTTGTTGGCGGTTCTTAATTATCATTTTTTTATCAGTGCAGTCAATTCTTAGTCCTCTGAAGAGGATAGTTGAGTGGTTGGATCAAGTCTTTGAAGGAGAAGGGCTGGTTTCTTCTTGAGATCCCTTATTGGTGCTAGGAGTAATGGGAAGTTGGAGAGCGGACAAGATGGAGATGAAGGATGGGTCATCTCTCGCCTCTCTTACTTCTCCTTCTTCTCCAGAGGGGAAGGATGGTGGTCCACATCGACCCCTAAGGATCTCCACATATAATCCCTTGTACACTGCACAATTGTGAACAACAAGCCTTTGGAATTCTATTCCTAATTGGACCACCTCTCCTTGAAAGGTGACCAAACCAGCCGGAATTGGCACTTGGGAATGAATAGATTGGACCATGGTCAAAGCTTCCAAGAAATCCAGAATTCTTCGCACTACAAATCAATCAAATTCATTTAGTAATATACTACATATACAATTTAAATACAATCTATATTCATTAAGGCTTACCAAACAAACTCTTGACTTTATTAGACTCATTTTGAATCGAGTTTGCAATATCCCGAACCCCTTGACACTCCTCCTCAGTCAGTCCATCCTTCCCCATTTCTCCCAACTCTGCATTCACGAGCTTGATAGTCTCCTCTGCGATTTTTAGCAAACTTTCTTTTGCTTTCCTATACACCAAAATAATGCAAATATAATGGGAGAAATATCAAATAATATTGATTCGCATACTCTTTATCTTTAATATCTTCCGCGGGGAGGATGAGGAAGGCGTGTTTTTTGAGAAGATCTCGAATCTTTGAGTTTTGAGCCCCGAGGTGAGGCTGGTATATGACTCCAGATTGGAGAATTAGGGTTCCAATGTATGCAATCTGATGTAAGCGATCTCCTATCCTCGCATATCTCTCAGTGTCCAGAGCCAGTGTCTAAGATAAGATCAATAAATAATATTTTATTATAATTTATTATTAATTAAATAACAAGTAGTACCTCTGGCCAGGGATACGCTTGGCTCCAAGTCAGAGCCTCAGAAAAAGCCTTTGCAATAACAAGTTCTGTATTCCTCGATCCAGCGGAGGAGGAGGAGTTTCTGGCAAGCCATTCCCTCGTGGATCTAAGCCCATCTGATTCCAGCTTGTATTCAAGCTCAATGAACTCTGCGAATTTTGCCCTCTCATATGAGATACTATGCTGGATAATGTTTGGTCGAAAGAGCTGGATAAAGTAATTAGCCATGTCCAATCGCATAAGGTCAATGAGCTCAAAAATCCCTTTGAATATCTCGGAACTTTTGCTCAGACTCTTTAGGTTTGCAATATATGGATCTCGTGAGGGACAGCATAGCTTTGATAGTGTGTCAATGATAAACTCTGCATAACTCTGATAAATAAATAATTAAAAAAGTCATTAAAAAGCCATTTATTAACAGAAAAGATTGTACCTGGAAATCCAGTACATTGTTTTTAACTTGCTGCTCAATCAGAGAAATGTCCAGAACCTGAATAAAAAAATTATTTCAAAATATGTTTAAAAAATCTCCAATTTTTCCCGATTGTAAGCTTTTTTTTTACCTCTGTGATGCGACTTTGTAGGGTAGTATTATGCGGAAGGAGAAGAGATAGGAGGCTCTGGAATAAAAATAAATTGAAAAAAGAGGTATTTAATAAATTGATATACATACAAATCGCATTTCTCGAAGTAGGGCAAGTGCTTGGTTATAATTCGGAGGATCCTGGTTCAAGTTCTCTTCAAATAAATCCCAAAAAGCTCTCTTAACCTCCCTGCTCACTTGAAACTCCAAGCTAATTGAAAAAAAATAATAAATAAATAATTCAAATCAATAAATCAATGGAACCTTTGAGGGTCAGGCTCGGGTCGAGAGAGCTGGAAATCTCGATTGACTGCAATCTCATGGGCGAGAACCATATTGGTTAATCCTCCCACAGCTTTCTGGAGCTCCTCCTCGGTAATCCTTACTGGATTCGGCCCGGATGTGACAAATTCTGGTTTACTTTGAAACATATTGTGTGAGGTCTCTTGGTAGATATCCTCAACAAGTCGGTTTTGCATAAGAGAGGATACGGCGAGGGATTTTTCCTCAAGACTGGGCCGATGTTCGCTAGCTGAGACTGAATCTTCCGAATCCCTTTTATTTAATATATGCAAAATTATAGTAAATACGACAACAATTCATTAGATATTTAATTAAGGCTTACTTGAGCTGTTTTTTCACTTTGTCCATGAGATGGTTATTCGACCACTTTTTCTCCTTATCTCCATTCCCATCCATTTCAATTTATACCTGCAAATTGAAAAATTGATAGAATTAGATTTCAAATTGTAAAGTTTTAAATAATTTTATAATACATATGTAAATACACTGTATAAATATTAATAGGTACAATTCACCTCAACTTTGCATAGGTAAATTTAAACTTCTACGTATCAAATGACGAGTTACTTGCTCAAATTTAAACTGTTGTAGTAGGATACAATCATACAAATAATAGTACGTATATTGGAATAGCTTGAACGCTCATTTCACCTGAGGATAAAAAACCCACGCACAAAAATGTAACGTTTTAATCAGAAGGAGGAGGAATATCAACTACTTATAGTAGGATATGAATCCCATTTAAGTTGATACTAACCTTTGCACATTTGTACTGTAGGTAAATTGTAGGCACAAATAGTAGTTAATAATCTTGTCAGATTAAACGGTCCCTTGTAAGCCTTTGAGAACGAGTTCAGCTCGTGTTCATCTTTTTTTGGGGAAAGACTAATTAATTTGAATACCTCTATAAAGAGAGTTGAGGCAGGTGATCTCGTTAATTCTCTTGAATGGGATGGGCATTCACGGGGAAAGGATCTTTAAAACTGGGGTGGAATTCAAGTTCGGGAAGAAAAGTAAGTCAAGAATTTTAAACTTGGTTCGGAGATTTTTTTGGAGGGAACGAAGAGCAGACCCAGAGAGATTTTGGGTCAACTATTTTTGGAAGAGCATAAAAAATATATAGAGCAAATGTTAGACTGGAGCAGTTGTGGATGCTTGTATTACAGGATAGGGAAATAGAGGAAGAGGAAACTAATCGTATTTAATATGTTCCTCCGATAACCATGTATTAAATATGTGTATTTAACTGTTAAAAGGTAGGTAAATTGTAAGGTAATATTGATTATTTCATCTGAATATACACGAGTCTAGCTGAATAATGCAAACTATCCTTTATAATCATTAGGTTTTGCTATCTAAAATCACCGATCTATCATAATGCGTAATATACCTATATGTAACTGTATCAGTATTTGTAATGTATCCTTTAATATTATATTCAGTTTTTATTTATATTTTTTGGGAAAGTAGGAAATGTTTTGATTGATGGGAAAAAGCTGAGCAAAAACTAAAAACTTGCCAATAAGCCCTATGTATCTGATTATAATAGAGTTAATTTTAGGACATGGAAGTTTCGATACAATGGAATATTATTTGATATTTCAAATGACCTTAAGAATTAGTGTGAGCTTAAAGCCTTAAATAGAGGCCATATAAGGAAGATGAGAGATTTCGAGTGAGGACTAACATAACTAACATGTACATTATTACTGCAGACTTGATTTTGAATGCTTAATTAGGAATTGACGCGTAAAAACTCCTACATTCTACAACAATTAGGTTTAAAGCCTTAAAACCTATAATTGGACACTAAAGTTTAAGTTTAAAGCATTAAATTCATTAAAAGGTTGCAAATCCCCTAAAAATGATCCCAATTGGCAATAAACTTTTATACATTTTTATACTTACAAATAATTCTAGTAAAATGAATAGTTAACAAATTGATTAGTTAAAAAACTTGTATATTTACCTACAGTTTAATGGTGAAGGTGATGATTTATTGCACAATATAAAATGGGCCAATTTGCAATAATTGCGTTTTATTCAGTCATGGGCCAAATCTGTAAAAATTTAAATAAAGAATATGGAGTTAATTTTTAAAATTAGAAATAGAGCTAATTGAAATAATACATTATTTAATTTTAGAAATAATTAACTGGTATTTTACCTTTGTTTTGAAAAAAATTAAATCATTTTAAAAATCTGATGGGCAACTCGTTAAATTTTTGTGGATGCGAGTAGACACATGGAATGCGTTAAAGTGACTAAAATTTTATAACCACGAGGACAATCAGGGTCATCAATTAATTAATTAAATGGCCAGGTAGAGTGTAGACGATATCGAATTAATTTTAAAAATTGCTTAAGTCAATGAGGAAGTAGCACTTTCTTTTGTTGCCAATTTTTTTTTTTGGTGGCAACTGGGAAGAAGGGTGTCTGATGACTGGACTTTGACACTGACCAACCCCCTTGCAATTCCAGGAAGATGTAGTGACCTGGGGTCACTGGACAATGGAAACCAACCTTGTGTGGACAAACAAAGGGCTGAGACAATTAAAAAGTTTCACTTGTTTACATCTTTCAGCTGGCAGGACTGATGGTAAAGTTGTGGTGTTGCCAAACTTGCTTGGCAATGCAATGGGATTTGGGACATGGAGTAATTTGAGATTTTGTGTCTATTTTGTACAGTTTGCAGAATTTTAATTCAAGGATCGGAAGATGAACTTTAAATTTAAATTTATAATTTCCAATAAATTTGTAAATTATAATTAATGTTATTCCTGTCTAATTATTTTTTAAAAAAACTACCTACTTTACGATTACATCATTGCAGAATCTGTAATACAGATCACATTGTTTTTGTTAAATCCTTATTTTTCCGTGACTATACGATATTTACGGTATTTTCCTTATAAAATAGAGAGTGTTCGAAAACCTGCTTCTCACTCTCAAATCTCACCGTAGCTTTCAATCACGTGGTACGCTCCAGGAGTAGGAGCGGATTTGAGAAATCTATGTTCGATTTCGAGCAGGAATCTACTCGTAGCATTTCTTTTCTGATTTTAGTCCAAAGCTCCGAAAAAATATTTTAAAA
>JAAZTK010003040.1:0-10013 GCA_036507255.1 Megalothorax incertus | reverse complement strand
AACTTTTGTAAATCAAATTGTCATATTTTAATTCTGTGTCATATTGGCAATCTTTTAATGAAAAGACAGAAGCTGTTTAATAAATAGTTTTTATATATAGTATCGTATATTTTGTTTGAGGCATTTTAAGACATACTATTGTAGTAATACTGATATATAATAATTAATTAATTAATCAAATTATAGGCAAAATTAAATTATTTTAGAGGTAAACATTAAAGTCTTGGGATTAGTTTAATACTTTGATATTTATTTAATTCCATGCGTAATTTTTCCGCAATTATAATGTCAATAAACTATTTAATTATACCAGTTAAATTATCTAAAATTCGGTAATTTTATGCCTACAAAAGTTGTGTCATTGAAAATACTCTCCTCACGTCCTAACCAAATATCCACCTCCTAATATCCACCTCCTAATATCCAAGTAGCGATTTTACTTAATACATATGTATCTAACTATGATTACTATCTCCTCACTCAATATTGGTCATAAATTCATGAAATTAGTCTCTAACTTCGTCCCGAAGTCTAACTTAGGATTTAACGTAAAAAAAGGTTCAAAAAGTTGACATCCGATTGAGCTGACATGTGTCACTGGGACAAAAGTAGACCAAAAAAATTCAAAAAATACTATCTGATTCTTCTGGAAAAGGACTTTGCGATGATATAGGGTGTCATACAAGAAAGTCTACTCCCTTGACCTCTACGGGGTCATTTCCGGTTTTTCGGGGAATTTTGAATAATTCCCTCAATATTTGAGCTATTTTAAAGTGTAAGGGCGCATTTGAAACCTGCTGGCGAGATCTAGGAGATAGCAAAGGTGGTCACCCTAAAAGTCCACTTCCTTGACCTTTATGGGGTCATTTAAAGGTGTTCGGGGAATTTAAAAAAAACTCGCTCAATATTTGAGCTGGGAAAAGGCTCATTGAAACTTCCAATTTGGAAGGCCTATGATGGAGGGGATACTTTTATACTTTTGACCGGATGTGGTTAACATCCGGTTGACCAAACTGGAGCCAAAGCACGTGCATAGCACGGGCCTTTTATCTAGTATTTCATATGTAAGTACGCCCTTGATTCAACAGTAAATGCCAATCAATTTCAAATAATTAAAAGTAATTGTCCCCTTAACTTAAATTTAGCAATTAAAATAATTGCGTGATTGACTAGGTTGAAAACTTGAAAATTCTTAGCTATTATATCATTCTAAATTTCCATAAATTGAGGACAAAATGTTTCACAAAAAAATTCTATCAGCAATTGAAAAAACCTTTGTTTCATTTTTCAAAACCAATTTATTTCCATTTGGGTCTCACAAAGAAAATCAATTCATTCATATCCAAAAACCAATAGTCAATGCTTTGACCAATCTTAATATTATTTTGTATTTCTTTTATATTTCAATCCAAATTACTAAAAGTTCTTTTGAACGTGATGGAATATTCCTCACAAGCATTTCTTTCCTTTGGTTTTTTGTAAATTTCCTTGCTACACTCCTATGCTATCCAATTATGAAATATCCTGATGGAATGAGTTCATTTTACGGTGAAATTATTAAGTTTGGTCGGAAATATTCAGGTAAATTATTTAAAATACTCCAAATTTTAATTAAAAAATTTTTCCCAATAGAAGGCGATAGTAAAATTATATCCTTACTTTTTATGGGACTTTTATTGATGGTGGTTGGAGGTCTTAGCACATTTCTTCTTGTCCTGATGGCAGGGTTTATATTTTACCCTGATGCACCAATATTTTATTATCAAATCCTGCCATCTATCGTGAAAAATCCAATTTCACGAACCCTCATATTCATTTATCATGGATTACTTTATGTTGCCACCCTATCTAGGGTGATATACCTCCTTATAACTTCGGAAATGCATCTACTGACATTTATTTCCATTTTGAAAAATATGTGGTATGAATATAAATATTTATAAATTATTTATAAATTAATTTAATCAAATTTTTAGCGATGAAGTGAAGTTGCCCAAAAATGATAGCCTAAATACTGGGAAATGGCGAGAATTCCGCGTGATGCACGCCAGATACGTGGGATTCGTTAATTATTTCGTGGGGGTAATTATATTCGCAGCAGCAACTTTATTAATTTCTCTGAATTATGCATCAATGTTCTTTTATGATAAATTACCATTTGTAATCTACAGTTGTTTCCCACTTTTATCCGCTTTCAATGGGAGTATATATTTTTCATTTTTCTACCAAGCGGGACTAATTCGGAAGTATTCGGAAGATATTTTGATTGAATTGCGAAGAAAGGCATCATTAGCAAGGGAATATGATAATCGTGTTTTAAAATCAGAAAGATTAATGGAAGTCAATTTTGGATCTTTTTATCCTATGAAGAAAACAACATTTCTCAATTTTATACTTTTTGTTTCCTGCAATTCTTTTGCACTTCATGAAGCTTTACGTGATGTAAAATAATTGTATATTTATTTAATTAATTTTTATAATGTAAGCAATTTAATGTGTTTCAAATATTTGCTTTAAAAATTAATTTAAATTAGGAATAACTGTAAAAAGACAAGGATAAAAATAGGATATATAATCTTAATAATAATATTATAATCTTAGGATTATAATCCTTAGATTATAATCCGCAAATTTTAAAATTAAAATTCCATTTTCATTAATATTATATTGATTGAGAAATTAAATTACAATAGACAAATTATATAAAAATAAAATATTTGTCAATAATAATAAATAAATAATTCAAAGGATATCGTTTGATACGTACTCAGAATCCAATTTAGAAATTGATTATTAAATATTTATTATAAATTTATTTGAGATATCACACTATATATAATATGTACCTGGTTAAAAAATAGTATTTAAAAACACCCCAAAAACTAGAGACATTTGCAAAAAAAATGTTTTTGAATAAAGCACCAATTTATTTTGTAATTTCAATTCAGTTATTTCAATATACATTTTCCTCCAAATTAATAAATATCATCAATTGGAAAAAATTGGAATATTTTAGCAATTGTTTAATAAAATTTTATATATTTGAAAACACAATTGATAATATATACGAATTCCATTATCCAATCCAAATTGCCGAATTTCAGAGATTCCAAAAACAATTGTCTTTAATAAATTATCCACGATATTCATTAAGATTTTGCACCTCTGAAATATATCTTAAAATCCCAAATCCTATTGGAATTTTAGAGCCTAAAGTTTTTCAATCAACATTATATGATTTAAAATATTGTATATTCCTTTTTGAGATAGAAAAAGATTATAAGGTTAAAATTTATTATGATAAAATTAATTTAATTGTTCCGAAATGTCCAATTATGTTTCTCTTAAGATATGGAATAAATTTAAAGAAATATTCCAATAATTTGAATATTTTACAAATAGAATTTGTTTGTTATAGATGCCTTTATCAAAATATCATTCTTATTCCAATTGGATCAAAAAATGAAAAAATCAAAATTGATTCATTGATTCAAAAATATTCAAAAGTTGAGAATTCGGAATATTTTAGAGATTCACGATTTGATTTTAAAGATTGTCCATCCGAACAATTTAAAAATATTAAAATTATAAATAATATTGTATCGGGTCTGGATCATCAAAGGCTTTGCGTATTTTTTCATCATATTGTTTCTAAATTTGGAAATTCATATAATTTTACAAATTCATCAAAAAATATAAAAATAATAAAAATTCAAAGAAATATTCAATTTCCCTTTACTTACCGAGATAATAATCTTATGGAAAAACTCAATCGGAAATGGAATTTTGTATTTCTTGACCAAAGAGCAAATATATTCCTCAGTTGCTTCTCAATTTCTCGCCCAATTTCTCTAATTTCTTTTGCAACATCATTGGATATTTATTCGTGGATATTTTTGATAATTTCTTCCCTACTTTTTTGTCTTTCAATAAAATTTGGATTCCATATAAAATCAATATCTAATCAATATAAATTACCCGGACCATTTGTATCGATTTACGCCATTTTGATGGAACAAAGTTTCGGCCTTGCGCAAATAAAAAATATAAATTATTCAAATTTTTGGTTAATATTTTCAATTTCAACATTTCTTTTGGGAGGAATTGTTCTTTCAAATGGTTATAAAAGTTTTGTAACTAGCAATCTTATTGCACCTTTGCCAAATCTTCAAGCTGAGACGATTAATGATTTAATTAATCTGGATTTTACCGTATTTTATAAGACAAATTTAAGAAATGAAACTATTGGACATATATGGGCAGAAATTCAAACATTTATTCATAATATGGGAATTTTATATTGGGAGACGAGGGATGTAGAGGAATATTTTTGGAAAAATGATACTAGAATTTGTCAAAATTTATTTATTAATCAAGCGGTGGGTTTAGATTATCGTTCTACGGTCTCAAAAAAGAATGGGAGTCATTTATTTATAAAATTGTGTAAAATCCTTTTAAAAAATGAATTCAAAGTACAAAAATTTAAAAAATATTTTAAACTGTGGGAAGAATTTACAAAATCTGATCCAAATGATTTGATTGAAACTCATTGGCAAGATTTAATGAAATGCCAAAAAATAGCGCTTTTAAATGATGGTGATTTTATTAAAGGAATTTATAAGTATTTGGATAGGAATTTCCCTCAAAAAGAATATTCGATTGGAATGGAGGATATTTTTAGCGGAATTTATGGCCTTAATTTTGAATATGAAATAATTTTGAAGGAAAAATTTCAATGGTTTGTGGATTTGGGAATTTTTAAAATTTGGGATGATTTATTTCGGCAAGAGAATCAAAAGAAACTTAATCAAAAGCTTGATGAAATCATCAAATTTGATAAGGGGGGATATTTTAGGAGGTTATTTTTACCACAAAAAATTGAATCAAATTTATTAACAATTTTTCTAATGTTTGGAGTTGGTTTGATTTCAAGTTTATTTGCATTTATTTTTGAAAAAATAATTAATTTTATTTGCCTATATGTTATAATATGTAATGTGCATGCAATATGTAAAATTTAATAAATATATCCTACCTAATACCCCTAATACAAGAAAGTATTCTCTACTACGATATGATAATATTTTAGCATTCCCAGAATTTCGAGATTCTATCGGGATTTTTCTATGAGATTTAACTACGATAACAGAAATTTTAAAATGAATTTTAAAAAATAATTATGCTATTTTAATTTGAATGCAAAGTGCAATATCTTTTGAAAAATGATTTGATATATCAGTTTAGCACCTAATTAACCAAGAATTAAAATTAATAAGCTTATACAATTCCAGTAAATTTCAGATTACAGATTTATTTTGTCAAATTTTATTCAAAATCCAATTCAAATTCCAATTAACTCGTCAGTTTTTGATGTACAGAATTATTTTATAATCTTATCAAATATAATAGTAAAATGATCTTATATTTAAAGTGGAAATAAATAATAAAATCATGAATGAATTTGCAAAGATTTCAAAAACTCTACTACAATATAAATATTAAATAGTAGGTAGATAATATTTTCTTGAACAATGAGCTAAATTATTGTATTACTTTACCATAATTAAATGACAAACTAAAGTGAAATTGAAATAGTAAACTTAGGATACTACTAACTTAGGATTAGTTGGATGAGCTTAAATAAAATCCATTTAGAGTGAATTTACAGAGATATTTTTAAAATTAACAATTGTCAATTAAGATTTAGGAATGGATGGCCGTCTTCGATGAGAGATTGAATTTCGGAAGGGGTCCAGGTATCAGGATAGCATTTTGCAATAGGCAGTAGTTTTTCAATGACCATTGCTGTTCTCATCTGTACAGATCTCTTCTTGAAATCCGGCACTTTTAATACTTTATTTTTCAATCCATTGAGGAGGAGATGCAAAAGAGCCCCTGAAAAAATTTGAGTATGAAAATTTGAATTTGTAAAAAAATAACAATTCTGAATTCACATACATCGTGGCGGACTTAATCCTGGGTTAATCATCTCGGTCATCTTGAGAAGATGCTCAATCATTGCGATGTGGAGATTCAACCGTGAAAGGGAGAAATCCAAACCTCTCTTCATTTGAGAATCTAGCTCAGGAGCTAAATTCCTTTCAAATCCAAGGACAAGATAGTGGTTTGGGTGTAGACTCTTTTTAAGAGTCTTCCAAAACTCATTGGTTCGCACGACATCTTCAATTGGGACTTGCTCTTCAAATGCGGCAATGTCACGCTTAAATCTGGAAGTGATTTCTTTAATTTCCGCCCAATTGTTCCCCTTCCCCTTGCATCCTGAACGATTACAACGCCAGGGAGCGTTGTAAGCCATGTCCATAGGGTCCACCGGAAGTAGATATCCTTCCTCGCAATCC
The DNA here is from genome assembly GCA_036507255.1 of Megalothorax incertus. NCBI lineage: Eukaryota > Metazoa > Arthropoda > Collembola > Neelipleona > Neelidae > Megalothorax > Megalothorax incertus. The sequence goes on along the minus strand of JAAZTK010003040.1, from coordinate 3,654 downwards.
AGTTGAGTACATTTAACAGCAGATAGCATCGTTCCAAGCTCTGTCGGATCACTGCATCTGTAGTATGTAATGGTTTTAGACTTTTAGTATTGGAAATGATATTAGTTTTCCTAAAATATTAATTGTACCTCGGACAAATACACAAAGCACCTCGAATATTGTGCCATTTGTGCTGTAGGACTATTGCCCCCTTTAAAAAGGATTTTTGCAGAAAATCAATTGAGAGGATCTGACCCTTTTTGACCTCGACATTAGTCCGTACTTCCAGTCGAAATGAAGGGCCCTTGTCAATAATTGGAGTGCAGTTTGGAAAGCAGTTTTGGACAAAGTTGCTACCCTCCAAATAGAGAAGCTCACTCCTCCTATTCATTAGATTCAATAAGGTTAAATTAACAATTCAATTTAACATTTGCAAATTAACTTTAAATATTTTACCCATGATCCTCTCGTGGAGATTTCCCACTCGGATACATCACAATTCCTCTTTGCTGAATAATCCCCTTCAATTTGGCCATGTCTTCTTCAAATCCTGCACAATCTTCACCGAGAATCGAAAAAAATTCTCGAATAAACCACTTGTCATTCTTATTCAAATCTTCAGCCTTATATCGGTTTGATCCACGCAACTCCAACATCTTGGCCCAGGTCTGAGGATCATTTTTCTTCAAGTGGAAGGCCCTGATGTACATCAGATTTGGAGGGACACAAAGACTCTCTTTTTGCTCCTCGCTGCATTTGGATAAAACCTCACAATCAGCATGGACTTTATTCTGAAACAAATAAAATTGAGTATGAGAGAGATATTGAATAAAAAGAAATACCGTACATAGCAATGCTGGCAAAAGTATGGTGTTGAGCATTTGAAACATGTCCGCGGAGTTGATTCGAGGATTGATCGGCAGGAAATGCAGGATGAAGGAGGATTTTTTATGTTTACAAATGGATTGACGAGAACCGGATGTTCAGTGAGGAGGAGAGTCCAAGGAGGGAGGTCACGGGTCGCTACAAAGTGGAGACCAAGCTCAGGTGATGTGACAATCAGAATCGGAGGACAATCCTTCTCGTGCACATGAGTGGCAACGGCCACGTCAACACCAGCATCAAGTTCAGCACTTGGGGGAACCGCCTTATTCATTGAAGAACTCTCAGCAAGCGGCTGCTTAGTCTACAAAATGAAATAAAGTTAAATTAAAATGTTAATTAATTTTAATAATGGGGTTTGGACAACCTCCTTCTGAAGCAAAATCTTTGAAACCTCAGCCGGTGCCTGCATTTTAACCATCTCACCCGCGGAATACTTGCGTTTTTCCGCCAGCTTTGCAAAGTTTGTGTTGAACTTTGGCTTTGGCTTCTCAATAACCTTTGATGCCTCAGGCTTTTCAATAGCTTTCTCCACTGGGAGTACCTCCTCTTTTGGCTCTCCAGCCTATAATAATAATTTAATTAATAATTAGGCAACTTTACGAGTATTAGAGTTTTTACGGAAGTAGCAGAATTTTCATCCAGAGTTTGATATTCCGGTAGACCGAATCTGTTAAAGGGATTAGCCTTTTTAATTTTCTCCGAGACTAGGAGCCTCGGGATTCCAAATCTCGCTGCAAATGGTGACCCTTCTTTCTCGTCAAACAGGGACACCAAAGGATAGCTGTCAATTTAAAAACAATTAAAAAACAATTAAAAAACAATGATTTAAAGCCACCATTTAATTACCATTTGCCATCTGGAGCCTTGTAGCTTGGCCAGTTTATCTCACACATCCAACACTGATCAGCCATATCCTCAAAAAAATCAACAGGTTCCTTGAGTTCTCGGAAGTCGTTAAGAATGCAAAGTGTAGCACCCTCCGGGTACTCAATTAATTCTTTTGGAATTTGGATGATCTAAAAATGTAAAAATTAATTAATTTGATATTCCCAAACAGTCTTAACTTACATTTTTGAGTTTAACCCTCTCTTGATTTCCATAATCCACGTAGCGAACCAACATTTTGCCATCTTCAAGGTCTCCGATAATAACCGCCCTGTAAAACTCATTTAGGTACTTTGCCAGACACAGATCCCCCACTTTTCGCTCCCATTCAACTCCTTGCATTGCCTTTTAAATAAAATATGTATAAATCAATTAATTAAATTCAAATGTAAAACAAAAATAAATTTAAAAAAAAACACCTTTGTCAAAGTCTTTTCGTACTCGGCCACTTTGTAGAGGACTTCAGTGGTGTTATCAGGGGATAATTGGAGCCAACACTTGTTGGGTTCCTCTTCATTAACGCAGTAGACCTTAAACCGGTACATCCATTTCTCATGTCGGAAATCAATTAGTGGAAATAGCCCTTCTGAAAAAAAATTAAAAATCCATTAATTTTTTATTTTTTAATTGTTTTTTACATTTAATTAATGTCACCTTCTCGGTTGAGCTGTAGTTTACGGGACCAAAAGACTCGGCTTAGCTTCCAACCTTTAGTCTCGAGTGAGTTCATGCTGCTGCAAATTTAATTAATTAGTAAAAGGTCGAGCCTGCCTGTGGCTCATGGCCGAAAATTAAAATGACGCAATTTCCAAATTTCCCAATAAAATAAGCAATTCGTAAATGAATAATTACCTTCAGGGGTTGAAGTAGCTCGTGGAGGTGACCTTGTAGCTGGGTGGCAAGTGTGACAAAGAGAATTGACCGGAAGTTGTCGAAAATTAAAAATTTGAGGAGAGCAGCGAAGATTTCAAAATTTTTTTGTTTATCCCAGCTGATTCTTAAAAAGCCTAAATTCTGCCCAGATTTTGAATTTGTTTTTGAAACGAAATCGATTTCGATTGATTTCAATTTTCAATCGAATTTAATAATCTTGAGTTATTTTAAAGTTGATTTTGGTGACCTTACCTCGTCACTCTCACCCCCGTTGACCTTGACACGTTGACCACCATTTCTGGACTATTTTGACAATGGATTTCAACCCAGCATTTCATGAATCCCTCCCGGAGGTTGGAGAGCCTCCCAAAAAGGTACCCAAAATTTGGCTATTTAAATAGATCATGAAATTTAATTAATTGACGCGAATTATACATAACTTGCTAATTATCCAGGTGTGTGCCGAGTGTCAAGCCCCAGCTGAAGAATCCTGTGGTTCTTGTCACGGAATCTATTATTGCTCCGCTGCACATCAAAAGTAATTTTATTTAAAATATGCATGATTACCTAATTATTTAATTATCACATTTGCAAATAGTAATTTATTTATATGATGATTGATGATATGTGCATATAATCATTAATTCATTTATATTCCAGGTCTCATTGGGAGGAGCACAAAAAGGATTGTCCTCCGATTCGGGTTGTCAGTTCACCCGAGCTAGGCCCTCACTTTGTGGCGACACGTGACCTCCCTCCTTGGACTCTCCTCCTCACTGAGCATCCGGTTCTCGTCAACCCATTTGTAATCTTGAAAGATCATCCTTCATCCTGCATTTCTTGCCGTTCAATCCTCACATCAGTTCCTTGGACCTGTTTTCAATGCTCAACACCATTCTTTTGCGACAAATCCTGCTCAATGGTACCCATAAAATTAATTATTTACTTCTATTAATAAACTCAATCATATTTTTTTAGAATAAAGTACATTCCGAGTTCGAGTGTGGTATTTTATCCAAATGTAGTGAAGAC
>JAAZTK010003039.1:0-10014 GCA_036507255.1 Megalothorax incertus | reverse complement strand
AAGCTTAAGCAAAATTGTCGTCAAGATATTTGGCAAGTCACTTTCTGGTGACCCTGTACATATGTAGATATAGTTATACAAGTACAATACTTATTATGCATTGTACAATACGGATATACATATTATACAGTGTGACACAAAAGTCTCTAAACATTAATTAAAAATTGTATGTACGATACTACTATATATGTATACAAGGATTTAAAATTTTTTTATCGTCAGAAGTTTTTATAATTTTTACTATTATACTAAAATCTACGCTTTTTCATGGACAGATGAACGATGAAACATTTTGCCATAATCTGAAAAATATAAAAATAGTGTCAAAAAATATATTAATAATTTAGTAAGATTTTCGGAGAACTTTTATAAAGCTATTATATTGTTTTATTCAATATGTATTATATTTTCTTCCCACAGTTGACCCTTCTGGGTCTAGATTTTAAAAAGTATAATTTAGCGTTTCAGAATTTTTTTGGGGAAAAAATCAGGTAATATCATTTTGCATGACTGTCCATCGCCAGTCCGAGTGATATCACGATAGTATAATAGTTACTACATACATACAAACATCAGTGTTGCATTAGAAATTCCGTGAATCGGCCGGGTCCGAATCTTGTCCAACACATTAATTCTGTAAAAAAGAACAAATTGTTAAAATCATTTAAAAATTTACCTAATTGAAAATCAAATTCCACGGAAAAACTCGTAATTTTTAACACTGGTAGGAATGAATATGCATATTTCTTCAAACTCATCCAAACTTTGAAGAAACTTCAGATATCACATTTAATTAGCGAAATCATTATATGCATATATCCGTATTTATTTATTCTGGTTCTATTTGCATATTTTATGTATAAATGCATTTATATGCATATTTTGCCAAAAATTGCCATAAAATGCGTTTTTCGGCCATATTTTTATCAAATTTTGGTGAAATTACCAAGTTCTAAAAATTAAAGGCAGATTTTAACAAAATATTTTGAAAAAGCACTAGATATTATTGGAAATTTTTGGCATTTTGTAGTAAAATTCCATCTCGTAAAAAATTTCACAATTTCAAAAAAATTTGCGTAGATTTTTGTATAAATTATAATACAAAAATGACCTAAAAACTTAACAAGCACAAGGTATTATTAAATTTTATATGCATATTTATTTGCATATTTTGCTATTTTCATGTGCATATTTATGTGCATAAGAGGGCAGTCCTTCGAAGTTGGGACTCTAGACTAATGTTGCACCTATTAAAATAACCCTTGATCTCTGGAATATTCCTAAATAAAATATTCTTGACTTCGTCATGCTCCAAAAACATATACCCTCCATAGAGTAATTTATGGGTCATTGCAAATTGCGGGTAAAAGTACTTTTGCAATAGAATTGTCAATATTACAATACACTCGTAGATTGATATAAATATAATATCCAAATATAATATCCAAGTCTACCAATGCCACATCGTAAAGGTTTGAGGTCAAATTTAATGGTCTATAGAGTAATTTTTAAATTCTGTAGGAATATTATCCGGAAAAGAAGTGTCCTTGCTAAAAAGATCCACAAAAAATCCGTCCATTTATTTACTGGAGAGCTAGAGTAATTTCTTGCTCGTAAAAACTGCCAAGAATCTCTTTTTTTGTGCAGATATTAAACGATAAATCACATGAACTGTGGTGAGAACTTTGACAATTTTATAAACAGTATCCGACCACGACTGGTGTTACCCCTTTTTAAACCTATCCTTTACTAAACTAATCAAAACCAAATCGTCAACTTTAAATTTTGCGACTGGTCTAGACTGGCCAATTATATATACCCGTATAAATTTAACCAATCTTGTTCTATCGTTAACCTATCTTCTCTAATATCTTTTGGTGCCATTTCTATACTTCTATCTTAAGATGCATTCATGGATGATATAATCAAAAGTAAAACACGAGTATAATTTAATGACCTGGTCCAATTCATATAAGGTGCAAGAACATGCATTAACCTTCTATTACATAACGTTTTATAATGATGGCCTTTAGGTAAGAATGTGGATGAGAGGGCCTAATATTTTGGGATGCAAGACAATCCTTTGTTAATTTATTGGTAAACTCAGTGCCACGGTCACAAAAAATTTCTTTTACATTTCCATATATGTCTATAATCTTTTTTAATGCATAAAGGATGGGTGCAGCCGACATGTTTTTATTTATGTGCGGGATATAGCCATTGCTCATAAAACCAATGCCAGCTGCTTCAACAGCGGCCACTATGAGGAAACCTATAGATAAAATGATTGCCTGCATTTTACTGTTTGAGAATTGTGTGTTCTTGTGATTACAAATATTATGGAGGATTTCTCATTAAAATACTACATTTTGTTCTTTTATTAGACAAATATAATAATATAAAATATATACAATCTTTATGAACAAACATAAATATTTTTTATCCCCGTTTCGTTTTAACCCATTTTCTCCTTTTTACTATTTTATGATATGTTTTTTAATTTAAATTTATTATTTTGTATTTATATTCTTAATATAAATATCATAAAATAACAAGTATCAGGTAATTTTAAACTAAAAAATTTTGTATTTGCCAAAAAAGTAATACAAGACTTTAGTATAGTAGGAAGAAATACCTCTTTCGGTTACGTAAATTCTGGAGACAAATACCTCTTTCGCGTATTATACCAGTAGTAGGGCCACAAAGTTATAATTCCACACACTGTTATAATTCCACTTCATTCCGCACTTCTTTTTACGGATTCCAAATCCGTAGACTTGCTATCGTTTTATTCTTTTTAATAGTCGTAATATTGGAAAATAAATAGCCCGAGTCACCAGATCCTAGACAGTAACCAATCATGTCCAATGACCATTTTGGACGAAAATGTAGTGATATGCGAGAGGGGTAATGAACGACTGGTAAATGATTAAAATTTTTGTCACGGATGTATACCAAAATTTTTTCAATATGTGTAAAATTTTGGAAAACGTATTGGTAGTTAGTAATTGGATAGTAAACGTTCCAACTATAACGTTCCAACTACAACAAGCAATTAATTAAGCATATGATGAGAAAAGTAATAAAGACAAGGGCTTGTTATTAAAGTGAGTATATTCATGAAGGACCATGTCGAATCTTGGAATTCAAATAAGTACTTTTAAACTTGCAATTTCTGGCAATTTCCAAGTTTTCCGAGTTCCAGATCCATGATATACCCTCGATAAGGCTCTCCCAATTGAGCCTGGTTAAATTCCATTTTGTTAATTTTTTGAAAAATTAATCGAGACATCTTTGTCTCGGAATACAATATGTAGGTAGATTCTGGGATACAATATATATAGTAATGATTTCAAAGAATTTAACTTGGGTAAATTCTTTTTCATCTTTCTCACATGTCGTATCTGTAGTGATCTAAATTATAGGGTTTATCGACTGATGTCGGGAAGGACGTTTTTTTCCAAGATGAGAGGGGGTAGAGATGTCAAAAGGCTCTTCATAATTTTTTGGGGGGTTTTCAAAATGCATTCATTTCTAAAACTGTCGCTGTCAAAGGCCTAATGTAGCGGAATTTACAGGTTCCATTTGGATTTCGGTCAATAAGTAAAAAAAGGTCGGCATTCACTCGTTGCAGACTACTGTTAACAACAAGGAGGAGAGATCAATTAATATTTCATTTTAGCTTTTTGAGTGAAGGCAGAGTGAACAAGTGATTGCTCCAAGTACCAGTTTCTTCCGCATGGGAAAGTGATGTTTTTTATTAATTTTTATTAATTTAATAAATTTTAGGAGAGTCTATTTTATTAAATAATCTATAATTAGCTCTAGAAGTAGGATGTAATGAAAGAATGAGGAGTTCACGGATGGGACAGACTCACTCAAGCTTATTATAATAATTGTATATAAAATATTTTAAGTTGTTAAACTTACGGTGTAAAAGGTGTTAATATGCCTATGCCGTATCTTATATTTTTTATCAAATTCATTAATTAGCGGATATATTAAATTCCTAACATTAATGTGTGATCAAAATTATTTTAAAATACATTCCCCATGATTCAATTCCTTTTAATCTTCAATTAAAATGACTCAAATTATTTTGAATAACTGTATACCATAATACCATTGAGCATGAGTAAGTTTTAATTCACTCCAAGACTGACAATTAAAATTAATTAACCCTTATCGATGTGTTGGTAAATCCTCGCACAGATGTATTATAATTCACTCTCAACTTTTGAATCCTCAAGTTACAGAGGATTGCTTTTGCATAATGTCATGCATGTATATAAATTACAAAAGACGGGAATTATCAGCGGATTGATTTAATCAAATTGTAAAAAAGATGGGTAAATAAATACGGATATTAAATAAAATGTAATATATTGAGATGTAAATGCAACCAAGCGTAAACCCGGGGCTTTATCAAGGTCCTAGCTAAATTTCAATTAACCTAAACATTTAATTTGCATACAGGTACATAGGTATATTGTACATATGCATCCTGATTAAATGGGTTATCTAATCATACATCTAAAAAAATATCAAAGGATGAGTTTGACACATATAATATATAAAGGATATATTTATATATAAATTACTAGGCGTAAAATCTTTCGACTTGGTAATTTCAAACTGCTTAAACACTACAAGTAAATAAAAAAATCCCCATCAGCTTCAAACAACAGCATGATTGCTTTTTTCCCAACACGAATTTTTATTCTTTTTTTGGGTTTGACTTATAATCTAGATGTAAATTTAGAGACTAACCTATCATTATATAAACAATTATTTCTAGACAAGCTAGCAATATTCCTCCAACTTTTACACTTTTAATAAAGATAAAATATACAATACGATCCAAAAACCAAAGAAGTATTACATTGTAGCTTTTTCTTTATATCAATCTTTAAGTTATAATATAAATTGTAATACACAGGATTACGTGGTAGAGAATGAAAAAGTATATGCTATTAACATTAGTTACAAAATGATAATTCTTGTGTTCATCTTTAATATAATATTGTATTTATTGATTCCTTTAATTACTTTAACTCTCGACTCGGATCTTATTTTACTACGTGCTTTATGCTATACAGGTTAGCTTGGTAGGCTAGGTAGACTAATGTAAGATGGGGAAACCTGTACTATGTTCATTTTGGAGACCGAGTCGTGATTGGGACTTTCTGCCATCATTGCTCTATAGCATGAATCCCAATCTGTAAGGAAGTCGAAGTCTTGAATGTAACGACAAAATCTGGAGTCCAAACGGCAATACGTATTGACCATGTTGGAATAGTAGTTTATCGGAAGAGAATCAACATTGGGAATAATGGCAAATCTTTGAAGTCATTTATATGACATAACTTTTTGTTTTTGATAAGTTATAATTTTAGGTGAACTTGTCGTGGGAGTAGTAGAACGTAGGGCTGAAGGGGTAATTGGGATAGTCGTTGTGATTGTAGATTTAGTAGTTAGGATTGAGGTTAAGGAAACTGGAGGGGTTTGGCTACTTGTGGAAGTTAAGCGGGTAGTAGTAATTGGAACTTTAATTGTACTGGGCCAAGCCGTTGATGTGCTAGTATGAATTGTAGTACTAGATTTTTCACTAGTTGGGGACGACGTGCTACTCGTTGTACTCGGGAATTTAGTAGGGACAAAAGGAGTACTTACAACATTGGGTAAGTTTGTTGTTGTATTTTTACGGCTTGCAAATGCACTTTGATTATGGTTCAATCATGTTCTTGGCTAATTAGTTTGATGATTAAATGATGTAGTTCGTAGTAATAGAAAGATGCTTTATAATCTTGTTTTATTAGGTTTCTGGAATATATATAATTTCAACAGAATTGTAATGTTGCTAGTTCTAGAGCTAGCTTTCGACTGACTGGTCGAGCTATTGTAGTAGTTATATTATATTCGTAATATAAGATATTAATTTAAGATATTTGATTTCACTTTGATGTTTGAGTGTAATCCATCGGGGCCATAAAAGACTCGGCACGAAAAATTCATTGCAGATAATTTATTCTGCAAGATAGACAAGATTATTAATGCAAATTTTTACAATTTTATATTTTGGTTTTAATTTCAATTTTTGACTTTGCTATTTTTTTTTTTAAGTAATATTTTTAGATGTTGAAGATTGAAGATCCAGTGTAGGAGGAGCCTTGAAGTTTACCTCTAACCCTAATATAATATAGGATGAGAACTCCAGTTCCAGTTGGAATAAATATGATAAATAAATATGATTTGCACAGTACTTCAACGGCTTTTTAATAACTTTATATCTTTATTAGACTATGTTGGTTAGGAGGAGAGTTAGATTAATACTGGCTACTCACACACTAAAGCGTATTACATTTATACGAATTTGGCAATGGAATTGCAATGGGGGATTCGTAATGAATCACATTTAATCGAATTAAGAATGTTAATTTGGCGGATTCGCCGCGAAAATAATATGTTGACATTTCATATGTCACATTTAAAGATTCAAAGGGAATTAGGGGTCATTTCCAAGGACAAAAAATCCGGATTAAAATCCGGATATCTGGAATCGAATGGCTATGGAAATGCAGAATATACTCATATCCGGATATCAGTATTTCCTCTTTTTTTATCCGGATTTCCTCTTTTCGGATTTTGAAAATGTCTGAAGCTTGTGACAAAAAGAGTGTCGAGAAGGCCCTCGTGAGTATATTTTTAGATGAAGAGGTGCAAAAAAAGTTTAGTACTAATAAGAAGAGTCATAGGGTAGTTTGGGGGTATATTGGGGGAAAGTTAGAAGGGAAATTAACAGCAGAACAGTGCAAAAACAAAATTAAGCTATTGAAAAGTGAATTCTTAAAAGCCGCTCGACTTCCCTCTGGTTCTGGATCAAGCTCCTTTTCTTACTTCAAAGAATTCAACGCCGTTTTTGGTAAAAAGCCTCAAGTATCTCCGGTTCTTTTGATGGATTCTCTTGATTTATCAAAGCCGCAAGATAGGTAAGATTTCAATAAATGTGCAGATAGTCCTTCTAATAAAATTGATGCTCGTTTGCATATTTAAAACTTATTTGGAATCTTTTGTACAGCTTGGATGTCGAATTTGACTTGCCGGATCTGGGACCTGAAAGGCCAAGCGGTTCCTCAACGCCGAGACAAGAGAGTTCAGGAGGAATTCAAGAATCACAGGATATTGAACAAACGGAGGTGAAAAAAGCCGGGAAAGTCACACGAAAGAGGTTTATATTTAAAAATTATTATTTTGGTTTTAGAATTCCTATTTAATTTTTGAATTTTTCTGTTTTAATATATAGGAAGCCGAGGAACCAGGACCGGGATGACAAATTCCTCAAGTATTTGAAAGAGTCTGAAGATCGGGATCAGCGAGCCTTTGACCAAAATGCTGAATTCAGCAATAAGCTTCTGGAGAATCTCGGAAAGATGACAGATCTGATGGCAAGCTACATTGATTTAAAGAAAAATAAGCAATGATCTTTGATAAATATGTAAATGTAATTACTTTTGTAATTAATTAAATACGATGCGTTTAACTTGAACTCTTTTTGATACTACTATTGTACAATGCTCATTCTACCGTACTAACTACCTAATACTACTACTATCGTATTAATACAATATACTAGGTACTACTACTATCGTATTATACAATATACTAGGTACTACTACTATCGTATTAATACAATATACTAGGTACTACTACTATCGTATTAAAGTTACTACAATACTAGGAGGTACTACTATCGTAAATAAGCTAATAATATTAATAGACACTAAAATAATATAATAGTAGGTACTATTGAAATTCAAAATTCTATTTATTAAAAATATTAACAATCAAACTAGACAAAAGTAGTTTGAAGTAGCTCACACAGTGAATTCCTTTTGGATTTAGCAAAATTAACTTCAGTTGACAATTCAAAGTTCAATTCATAATCATTAAAAATATCTTCAGGTTGAGGAAAAATATTATTAAATGAAGTTACTTCCTCTTGCCAGTTTGTCAGGAACGCCTCTTTGCGCTTCTCCAAGAAATTGTGAAGAATACAGCATGCAGTTATTACTCGTATTGCCTTTTCAATCCCTAGATCACACCTTTTCAAAAGTATACGCCAACGCCCTTGAAATAATTGAAATAGGATATTATTAGAATATTTTTTGAATGGAAAATCATAAATTTTACCCTTTAAACGTCCAAACATTGACTCGATGACCATTCTTGCTCTTGAAAGCCTATAGTTGAAGTTACGCTCGTATTCAGTCAAATTATTCCCCGGATAAGGCTTCATCAAGGATCCCATCAGCGGAAATGCGGCGTCTCCAACTAGGCAATAGGGTTCTCGGATAATCTTCTTTTTCAATTCCTTTCCCAAGTTTGAACCAGCCAATGCTCCTCCGTCTGACACCTTTCCCGGAAACCCAGCGTTCATATAGGTGATACTACAAATTGGGATTGAAATCAAGCTTTATACCGTTAATAAGTGACATTACCACAAATTGGCATCGCAAACAGCAAGGAGAACAATGGAATGCCAATTCTTATAGTTGAAATAGTCTGCTCCATCCGTTGAAGGTGCTAAGATTGGAATATGAGTTCCATCAATTGATCCGATGCAGGTAGGAAATTGCCATTTATAAAGAAATTGTTCCGCTGCCGCCTTTTGCTCCTCCTCCGTCTTTGGGAAATTGAATGACTCTTTGTAGTATCGGGCAATTAGTGCAGAGGAAAATTCGTCAACAATCCGGCAGACAGTAGTCGTAGACTTTCCGAAGACATCAGCCACACTGGGATAATCAGAGCCGGACTTGAGAAAATACAGTCCTATTTAAAGAATAAAAAATAATTGTAATTTAATAACTTGACCTATTGAATGACTTACCAATTGCAACTCTCTCGGGAACGCTTACAGGCTCTCTCGAGGTTCTTTGTTTCACGAGAAATGGCGCAAGTTCAGTAACAAGCTCGTCAAACGTGGGCTGGGTCATACGGAACGTTTTTTGAAAGTGAAAACTTGGCCAGGAGTAAGCTTTTACGAAGAACCCAGTAGATCGTGGTAATTGCCAAACAATAGGAGAATTTTTAACACGCTTTGTCAATAAATATTGAATAATTAGCCTCTTTCTGGCCTTTTTTCTCTCTAAAATAAATGATTGTGCCTTTTGGACCAAATTAATTGCTAAATTGAGGGCAGAAATATTGGACGCTAAAATTATCTCCATTTTCTTAAAATTGGATGGAAATGCAATGAGGATTTTATTCGCTTCCTTATTCCACTTCCACTTCCGGTTTCAAAACCCTTGGAAATAAGCGCTAAGTCTAAAGTCATAGTTTCGTAAGGAGAATGAATGAATATGAATGAATGGTGGTCAGAGCTAGATTTGAGTAAAAGTCTTTTACCTTTTCACAGATCCCAATTTTTATTGATTCCAATTTTTATTTATACACAGACCAAATGAACTAAACTCTTATATCTAAAGGGGATTAGGGGTTGGGGTTTATCGGAGTCCTTGGCATTAGGGTCGTTGTTCGGATTAGTGGAGGAAGAACTGAAATTGGAAACAAAGAGGAAAACAGTTAAAAAGGGTTCATTGAATGAAGGGGATTGATCTCACTTGTTTTCATACACACACACACACGCACTCATTGTTCATCTTGGTCTCTTTCTCCAACTTGGGGCCCTTCCACCTAATGAGGAGGAAGTTCAATTAGTTTGTCGGGATTCACTTTGGGAAAGAACTTTTACCTTTCAATTTTTAGGTCTCACTTTTCCTTTCTCTCCATGTTACACTGGAGACGAATGGCTCGTGGGGTCACCTGAGATTTTAAGAAGAGACTTTAAGATTTGGAATAAGAAAAATTGGTAATGGAGCTAACCTTGACTTGTAGGTGTCGTCACTCAACTGTCCTCCCTCTCCCGCTCCCGGTCCTATTTATAGACCCGGAGGGTAGGGAGCATCTTGGTGGTAAGCGTCTCTGGAGCCCTTAACTCGAAAAGAGATCTCAGCT
>JAAZTK010003038.1:0-10014 GCA_036507255.1 Megalothorax incertus | reverse complement strand
AAAGGGGATGTAGAATACGAGACCACCAAAAATAAAGATACACGCGTAGAGGTACTCCATTTGAGGATTGTCAATAATAGGGGCGATCACAAGGTACACTGAAATCACAAGTACGACAACTGGGATCCATGAGGGTACCTGTCAATTAAAATTAATTAGCTCGCGATTTTTTTAAGCATTTTAAAAAAAATCCTCACTTTGTAAGGTCTGGGGACATTTGGCCGAGTAAATCTCTGTACTATAACAGCTAGCATTGAGCCACCGTAGAATATCCAGGCTGAGAAACTACAAAAAAGGTCAAGGTTCAAAGATCAAGGTCATTTCATGGCCAAAATAAGGGTTTAGACTTTAGAACCTGAAAAAGTCAATCAAAGACTCGATATTCCCAGCCATAACCATTGCAATTGCAATCAGAGCCTGTAATTAAAAAATGGTCTGATAATTGTCGAAAAAATTGATGGATTTTGCAAAAATTACATGAAATCCGAGGGCAGGGATTGGCGTAAATCTTCGGATATGGATGTACGAGAGGAGATCCGAAAAATGACCCTCTCGACTCGTTGCAAAGCAGAGCCTAATTTAAAAAAGCCATTAAATCGAGAGCTACAAGTGTCAACTTCCGGTTTCAAACCTTCCACCAGCAAACATTGTACCATTGGCTGCCCCAAAAGTGGAAATGGCCACCGAGAGGGGTATAATCCAAGCAAACTTGCCCAAAACTCGAAGTCCAAAAGTCTATTAGCAAAATGACTTGTAATTTAAATGGCTCAAGGTCAAGGTCAAAGGTCAAACGTACCACTGCGACTGCTTCCGCATTTATCATCTCTGTAGGCGTCATCACAAAGAGATATGCAATGTTGATAAAGACGTAGCAGGCGGTGACGAGCGGGATTGCAAACATGATGCTCCTTGGAAGATTCTTGTCAGGATCTTTGATCTCCTCCGAAGCGTAATTCAGGTTATTCCTTGAATATTAATTAATTAATTCGTTAATTAATTAAACTCATTGCGTTTAATTAAATTAAATACCATCCATCATAAGCCCAAAGTCCCGAGTAGAATGCAGTTGCAATTTGCCCCAGATTATTCGTAGTCCCTTCAAAGCCCATATCCTTTGTTGCAGGGTCCCCCGTGAAGAATTTGTATATTCCTCCGATACAAACAATAGCAATTGCCACCAGCTAATTGCAGTTATACAAAGATTAATTAAAGTTATATAGGTACATTTATATTGGACCTTGGCCGCAGTAAAGACATTTTGAACGCCCGTGGCCAGTGTGACAGAATAGCAGTTGATAAAGAGGAGGAGGACTGTCCAGGGTTTCAATAAAAAATCATTAAAATAATTCACAATTTAATTAAATGTACCAATGGTGGATGCCGCAACGAGTTTAACCGACAATTCTGGTGCTCGCTCATCCATAAACGCTTCGCAACTGTATTGGGCAAAGGTGAGGATGATAATGGCCAATTGAGATGGTTTTAGAACTGAAGATATTGTCATTTTATTAATCTCGAGTACGCTCGGGTCCTACTGATAGACCATCAAAAGTAATGGGAGACCTTACCAAGAGTTGAGACCCAAGAGAACAAAAAAGCCGGAATTGGCCCAAATGCGTCCATGAAGTAAGCATATTCTGCACCGGAAGAGTGAATTCATTGTACCCAACTCGGCATAAGCTAGAGCACCGAGCATTGCAATGGCTCCGCACACTGACCATACGACGAGTGACATTGAGACCGAGCTAAGAGAATTAAAGTAATTGATTTAGAATCATTAGATCCCTCAATTAAACGTCCTTATACCCAGTTCTTTCCAGGAGCCCGGATGGGGATACAAAGATCCCCGAACCAATCATCGTGCCCACAATCAAGGAAATCCCGGAACTATTGGGTACAAAAGAAAGCAGAATATAATTCATCTAATTTAATATTAAATTAATTAACCAGGCTCCTGGTCCAACAAATCATTTAATATTACCCCAAAGTATTGTAATTCACAGTGACCCCAAAGTAATTTATTTTGTCATTGTACAAGTACTATATTTATCAAATTGCACTCACAACAGCCCCACCCTTCTCTTGAGATTAACCTAAAGTTAAATAATAAAATTGTTTTTAAGGGGTTCTTGATCTTTCAAAATAAATATAAACTTACAGCGTCAGCCGGTATTGAGCAGAGCCGTTCCAGCTTCTTGTCCCTCGAGATAGACATGTCCGTTCGAGAGTGAGCCCAGTGACCCCCGGCCACCCACGGGTGACCCTTCCGCCCTGCACTGGTCCGCACACCGACGAGATGCATTGTTGTTGCCTGTAATTTGTAAAAAATGTCATTTTTAAATTTTATTTCTTCACAATCGAGGAATTTAAATTTTGGAGTTCAAAGATTCGGCGTAATTTCAAAAATTAAGTTAATCCCCGAAAAATTTCAAAGCTTTTTTAAAAAGGCTCTCGCTCTTGGGGAGATCATTTGATAAGTGTCAAGAGGGAGGCTTTGGATAAATTACATTTAAAAATAGATGTATTCTTCTTTATTTTGGCTTCAACTCCTCCGCCTTTTGTTATCAGATTCACGAGGAATTTGTGTACCTCCCGGAAGATCTGCGCAGTTTACTCAAAATCCTCTAATTTTGTGGACAATTAACAAAAAACAATAGGAAAGCATTGGCCTAATTAAAAAAGGGTGCAAATTCGACCTGAAGTGTATAGTAAAGTCACAATAATCAATGCATCTATTGACTTTGACCGCTTTTTAAGAATTCTTTGAAAGATGCATGAATATTTTGATGGTTTTTAGCGAATATTTCCAAAAGGAATCCATCAGGGAATCGACCTTGGGAGTTTGGATCCAATTACAAGGCTTTTGCGGTTTTTGAAATTACCTGTTACACCCTTTCGGGTAGTTGAGGAGGTTGAGGAAAGTGCCGATTCGTTTGGTATTGACATAAAGTATTACTTTTATCATACATATTTCCACCCATACAGATACTTCAAGTGTTTATCTAACTGCTTATTTCTGGTTGAAGATGTTTGATGCGGGGTCTCGTGAGGAGGAGAGTAACCGGAGGAGGCCAATTGCGTCATGGCCAGACAAACAAAAGTGACGAGGTCTTTTAAGTAACTCAAAAAGCATAGGCGAGAATTGCTGATCGAACTTGACATTAGATGCCATAAGTTTTTATAGAATTTTTCCAGGAAATTGACCCGAAGCCTTCGTGGAATTATGAATATCAATCATAACATTTTATGGGCAAGATCGGCAATAATTTAAGCATTTGAGAATGCCAATGAAAAATACAATCCCACAGCTCCAGCCTTTTATTTAAAAATAGCCATTTGAACAAATGTGCAAAAATACGCCAAATTGCGTGCAAATATTCTGATAAAAAGTACAAGTTATGTAATTATCATGCTAGCTATTAAAAGCATGAATTATTGAATTAATGGGTGTGGTCCTATTATTATCTGAAAGCCTTTCAAAGGGCTTTTTAAAGGGCTAATAAATTTACCCGAGGATGAATGGTGCAAATTATTCAATTTTAATTCACATACTATTATCTAATAGATCTTTAATATGGATAGTCGAGCAAGATATCTACTACATTTATGCGAGTAACATGTGTCCAAATCAATTTGGCAAGTCACGAGCCAAATGTCCTTAAAATTCAGAGCCAGGAAATGTGAAATGTGACAATTTCCCATATTTTATGCCCGAATGACATCATCAAATATACATGTCGTACTTACGATATAAATATCGCATCAAATTCCCCATTTACAATTATGCAAATATGCCATGAAAGATTAATTATCCTACGTGGGGTTTGAGCAATATTACACAAAGTTAGGGCCGGTATATCCGTAAACCTACCTATGACAAGTTGCAATTGTACCAGTTGTAAAAATCCGACTAATCTCCGGTTAAATCTCCAATTTCCTTACATTTCTCCATTTGATCCAGACCCAGATCGATAAAATACGCCTTTGGAATGCATTTTGGAGCTCTGCTCAACTTTAACCAGGTGAATGTCGCAAATCAAACTTTTGCTAAGTTCTCTAACTTTTTATCGTGTAGGTAAAAAATTCCCCAGCCAATCCTACATAATATATTTGAACTTTACAAGGCATAAATATATGGGAAATATACAAAATCTAATCAAATCCTGAATCCTCGCCTGTGCATTCGAATTTAATTAATTCCCAGTGATTTTATTGGGATTTGCCCTTTCGGTGGGAATTCAAGGCATCTTATTTATAGGCACTTTGCAATCTAGATAATCTAATTATTCCGTATTCTCGTCATTCGGCTCAGAAGGATAAATGTAATTGAATTTAAGACTTGTAGAAACAGCCTCAGGAAGCCTTTAGTGACAATCTTCCTAAGCTATAATATATGGCCATATATCAGGATACAATATTACTTTCAGAACAATTGACAACTTGTCTCATCACGGGTTAAACTCTCTCGAGGTAATATAATTAAGTGGAAGGATCGATACAAGGTAATAAAACTTGTAGCAATTGCCCTATAAAACCCTTATTCACCTATGAGGCACACAGTACAAAAATATTCCATATTGTGCATGGGAATATATAATTATGTATGCTCTAGATTCCTATACTCGTACTGCTACATAATAGCTATTCCTCCGGAGTATTCCCGGCATTTGAGTTATTCCTGCGCTGGGATTTAGGTTTGATTAAAAATGAATCAAATACAGTATTGTTTGCGGAAAGTAAAAACAAAGGATTGTTCTTTATCCAAGATTTTTTTTTACAAATGGAAATGTACTTGATTTCAAAGTATTCAGATTATTCTTCCGAGATCAGACCCGGCTCGGGATCTATTTCTGGTTCGCTCATCCAATGTGTATTTTAAGAGTATTTTGCACTACTAACATACGATAGTAGTATTAGTATACTCTACTTCCTACCCAAGTAGGTAATTTATAGGCATCTTGAATATTGAACACTCGTATGAACGCGTGGCGTCTCATTCGGGGTTTTGTGTACCCGGAGGAAGCTATCGAGGAATGAATGAAAAAACCTGAATAAATCCAAAGAGTTTACCACGGCAGTCGATTCCTCAAGTGGGTAAATATTCATTTAAAGACCTTAAATAAATATTAGAATTAGATGCTCTCAAATATGGAAATACCACACCGTTTTGGAATAATTACAATGCAAAAGTATTAAAATCCACGGCTCAAATTCCCCAAATTGATTTCATTTTTTTGGAAATGCGAGCTTGCCAAGTTTTAATTGCGGATTTATCGAGAATTCTCTTATTAAACAAATAGCAATTAGCACTAATTACTCGAAAGCATGAAAATATGCTAAAACTATCCTAAAAATATCATGCATATGTTGCAATATGGGTATCTGATGCAATATTTCGATAAGCTTTCAATCTGGACGAGGATTGTACTCTGTAAATGGCCCTATCTAATTAAGAGATATTATTAATTATATTTGTCAATTTCTCACCTTTGTTGCACTCATTTTGAACCATTTCTCCTTGTCTTCGTACTTTCGAGATTCCACTGTCTTGTTACAATAGACTCTCATATCCTTCAGCAATGAGTTGGAGTGAAGGAACACATTTGGTTCGCAATTATAAGATAGCCACAAATTTATAGACCGCCAGCAATCAAAGATTGTGTAAATTGATGATTCAGAACGTTGTCCTTTAAATAGGTTTAATTTAATTAAATTAGATTCGATAGATAGATGAAGTCGAAAGGTACTTGGAGGTACTTTAAAGACTCTTTGTATTTAAATCAGCTTTTTCAAAGGGGGAAATTGAGCAATTTTTAAATAGTTTTAATAAAATCTCAGGCCTGCTTATTTTGAATTAAATGTTTTATATATATTTTTCACTGCAAGGCGAGGACAATATGTTTCTTTTTTTTGCTGTGAACCGGAGGAAGCAAGGGGGAAGCATAGACTGATGAGCCCAAGTCTCGTGGTCACACCAAAATGTCCAAAATGCCAAGTTGCGCAAATCCCATTCGGAAAGGGGACTCGGGAGGCGGCCGAACTTGAGGAATTAAAGTTGAATTTGGAACGCTTGCGCTTCGGAAAAAGAGTTGGCCCAAATTGGAACTCAAGACCCGGTTTTTTAACCTCTGAAAAAAATATCATCGTCTCAAGGAAGACCTGCAGAGTTTTATACGGGCTGGNTGGAACTCAAGACCCGGTTTTTTAACCTCTGAAAAAAATATCATCGTCTCAAGGAAGACCTGCAGAGTTTTATACGGGCTGGAGGGATGGAACATGAGCTGAACTAATGGTAAAAGTGCAATTGAAACTTTTTAATGAGCTAAAAAGCCCACTAAAAGAATGGGATTTATGAGTCTGGACATTCACAGACCATTTAGCCTTTATCTTTGGGTAGTAATACGGTATACGTACCTACCATTAAGAGCTAAAGAAGAAATAGAATAAAGAGGATTGATAAGAATCTTTTTAAAAAATGGATTGGATTGCAATTTCCCAGAAAGTTAAATGAGACTTGCCATTCGAGGACTTGTGATTTGATTATAAATTACAAGTTTATTGTACGCTTTATTGGCCCAGCATTTAATGAGAGTTTACAATGCATTATTTTGATTCGCATTTAATTTATAGGTATAAAGGGGTATAAATAATTGTATGATATCGTAACTTTGAGAATTTGAATTTGGCACTCGCGCGCGCGCGCGCTTTACTTTAAATATTGCGAAAAATAACGGACATTTTCCAAAAAATATTTTTTTTTCTGAAATTTCAAAAGTTGATCTACAAACACGTTCATTAATCATTGCAATACATTGCACTAATTAGGTACAATAATCAATTAAACATTTCCATTTTGGGGAAAAAATGGTCATGAAGTTGAGACTTCAGGAACCCTGGAACCTAGGTCAAAGGTCACCAAATTTTTTATGCAAATTGACCATATATTCAAGTTGAATGATTAACAGGACTTCGAGGAAGATCCATCCAGGGACAACCTTGGAAAAAAATAAAGTTCAGGGCGAGAGCCCCTTTCTCTATGTTAACAAATGGGGGAAAGTGAGAAGGTCAATCGTGTCCCGTGGTGTCAAGACCATGTCAACACCCGGGAATATGATGGATATTTACAGAGGAGACCCGGATTGACCATTTCCGGGTGAACACCAAATGTTTGGTCAAGAAACCACCAGCTGAGAGCTCACAAAATTTACAATCCCGTTTCCGGGTGATTGGGGCCATCAGCGACAGACGAAAGTCCCCCTTGACCTCGGTTAAGGGAACCAACTGTTCTGTCAAGTATAAAAATATATTGACCCAAGTCCTAGCTTCCATTTAAGATATATCACAACATGGATTTGGTTTCATTCTGGATGGGATGACCCCTAACACTTCCGGTTCGACCTTTGAAGGGCTCGCCTACAATAAATGGAGGACCACACCATGACCTGTCAACTCACCCGACCTCAACCATATTGAAAATGTTTGGGGTGCCATGAGGGATCCTGCCGAGAAAAAAAAATCCACAACTCGGGCGATTAGAGGTCATGGTGGGGTCAGATTTGCACAGCGTCACGCCACCCAGTCCGAAGTTCCTTTTCACGAACATGCAAAATCGGATTCGACAGGTCATTGCCAGAAAATGGAAAAAGACTAACTTTTGAAATTGACATGAATTAATTTGTTGACAATTCTCTTCAAAATGAGCAAAAAATTTTTTAGAAATTTTGAAGGAGTTTCAAAATATGGGCAAAATAAAAAGTGCCAAATTCAAATTCTCAAAGTTATATAGTACTAAATTATAATTAATTGATGGAATTGGTTTTAGAGTTCTCATAACTCGTAAGTATCATTTTGTACTGCTATGTAGATCTTTGATATACAGTGCACTCTCGCTATAACGGCACTCTATATAACGGCACTCCCTATATAACGGCAGGGGTTTCATTCCCTTTGGTATGCCCTTGCCATTATAACAGCTCTCGTTATAACGGCACTCTCGATATAACGGCAGATTTTTCTTACCCCTTGGGGTGCCGTTATAGCAAGAGTACACTGTATTATATTTTAATTTGTATTTGTATTAAGGTATACGAGGTGTGCTACAAAGTTCTTAGAATTGATTTTGAAGTCAATTTTTCATATTATTTAACAATAATCAGCAAAAATATGTAATGGATTCTGATTCTCCAGACAATTCTGCATATATCATATAAATTTCGTCTATATTGATTAAGGTTTTGAGTATTAACACTTTAATGAAAAAGTGCAATGTCTCATTTTTCTGAATTGGGAAAATATGGCGCGATATTGTAGTCCCATTTCATCCTCTCAGGTCATTAATGTCTATTCAGATATGGACATTTTATAGCTTAAAATGGACCTAAGAACTTACTCTATCAGATGCAATGAAAAAATCCACTTGACACCCAGACCTCTGGTTTTTACACGGGTAAAACCCGAATTTTCGAGTAATTTCTCCACGGGTTAATTTCTCCTTCTCCAGGGGGAGGGTCGGGGGGAGAAATTTCCCCAAATAACCTTACATGATGTCTTATGATGTATTCTATTGGTATTTATGAGGTTAAAGTCTTGACCTCGTTCATAGATGACATGCGGTCAAAATACCCGAGAACCTTATTTAGCGGTACGCGAAAGGGATTTTGTGTGCTAAATTCCCATAAGAAAAATGGCATTTTTTTCACTTGAATTTTTCTTTTGTGTTCATGACCCAACCATTTTCGTATACGGGGTCGCCCAATTTTGATTTATGGATCAAATCAGAGCTTATGAAGTGCTCTATCAGATCCAAGCACCCATTTGATCCCTAGTTCCTCCTGATCCCCACCAGGGGTAGATTTCTCCAAAAAATCGCGTGTAAATTCACAAATCACCCTTTTGAGAAAGAATGCCATTGTATCAAGGCCAGGTTAGGAATTTTGGAGAAATTTTTTGCCCAGTTGTTAATCAAATATTCATTTATATGTACATATAAAAAAAATTTGATTTGATTGCAATATTAGTAAATGAGAGCAGTCGAAACCATTCTAAGAAGTTTGTAGCACACCTCGTACTACCTACTTCTAAATAATCACTTATGCACATTCTCATCTAAATATAGTAATTAATATAATCTGAGGAATTATTGACCAATATTTCATATCTATTTTACGATTAGTATGCCTGAATTTTGCGTTTCAAATCTATTCCCACCGTGTACGAATACATATCTGATTCTGTAATTACTAGATGTTCAGTATTAAAATTACTAATCCTAATTTAATTACTAAATACTTGTATTACATTGAAGCCCAACGCGGATTGTAATTTGTAATACTAATATAATATCACTAATGATTTATATAAATATTCGATTTTTCGTATAAATTATTGCTTGTTTTTAAATTAGATATCACAGCAGTGTAAATTAGTACATTTTGGTGGGGAAGGCGGAGATTCTTGAATATTCAATTGAGATTATATTCAAATTTCTATTATATATTAAATAGCTACTTACTGCATTTATTAATTAATCTTCTTACTAGGTAGAATATCCCTATATCTATATGGACTTTCATAAATTCATCTATTACCTACTCCTAAGGCCTAGTACCTAGTCCTACTGATCTCTTATATAGTATATTATTCTTTCAAATTAGGGTAAAAAAAATCTATTTCAATAAAGAATCCTATAGCCCTAAAAATCTTTCTTATAATTAAATCCAATCTCCCGTAAAAATAAATTAGGTACCCGAAACCCCCTTCAAAAATACATTTCTAAATCTGAATTCCTATATATTCTTATTGTAATTATTTAAATGATGTATCGTATTAAATGCCTTTCAATTAATCTCCTTTTGCATAAAATCCAATTTGATTGCATATAATAAATGAATGCATGCACCCCCAATCGGCCAAATAAGCCTAACTCTTCTCCTCTAACCCCACCGGAAATGGATCATTAGAATTTGAAGAATTCACCACCATCCCATCATTAAACTCATCCAAAGGGTCTGAGGA
>JAAZTK010003037.1:0-10016 GCA_036507255.1 Megalothorax incertus | reverse complement strand
TTGAACAAGTAGGTACTCATTTTAATGAATTAGTAAATAATTAATTAAATTAATTCATTTAAATATAGAGTTCTCAGTCAACCTCCAATAACTATGATTCTTCCATGGGCAGATAAATTCCCGAGGATTTCCGGATGGAAAGCGTTTGATGCCGTTGTTCAAACACTAAATTCTTTTAACAAAAGCGCCATTGAAAGTCATAAGGCATCTTTCAAGCCAGACGAGGAACCCAAAGATTTTATTGATGCATATCTTGGAGAAATCCATCGTACCAAAGATGAGAATTCTAGTTTTTTCGGTGAAGAAGGAGGTATGATATGTTTACCTATAATATAAATTGTTTATAATTCTAAAAATATCCGTATTCCCTCAGAGCAAAATTTAATATCGGTGATTGGAAATTTATTTTTTGCTGGAATGGATACGACCAGTACGACCCTTCTTTGGGCTATGCTTTATTCAATCCTCAACCCGGAAGTTCAAAAGAAGGCTCAGGCTGAAATTGATCAAGTTGTAGGCCCAAATAGGCTCCCATCCCTCGAAGACCGTAAGCAGCTACCATATTTAGAAGCAATGATTTTAGAGACACTCAGAAAATCCTCAATTATTCCTGTCGGTTTGGCGCACACTGCAATGAAAGATACTCAAATTCTTGGATATCCAATTAAAAAGGGGTTTGGGATCGGAATCAATGTCTACGGGATTCATCATGATAAAGAATTTTGGGGTGATCCAGATAATTTTCGTCCAGAGAGGTTCCTGAACCTCTCAGACTCGGAGAATCGGGAGAAACGTGAGAGAATTATTGCATTTTCACTTGGGAAGCGAGCTTGTATTGGAGAACAGCTTGCACGAGATGAGTTGACCTTATTTTTGGCTGGAATTCTTCAAAAATTTGACATCAAGGGGGATCCAAACGCCAAAGAACCATTAAATGAAGACTCGGTTATTTCAATAACTCTAAAACCGAAACCATTTAACGTTGTATTGATTGAGAGAAGCAATTAAATTATAAAATACTAATATTGCAAGCCACAAAGTGCTATCTAATACAATACTTATATTCTATTGACTTAGGATTAATAACTTGCAAGTTCTAATTATATCATTTAAAATTATTGTTTCGAGTAAGTCAAATATTAAATATTACAAGTTTTGTACTTATATACTCGTATTGTATTGCAATATTACAATACTATTATGCATAATATGATATATTACCTATATTACGATGAGGCGTGGATATGAATACGATAATTATTGACAGTATTACTTTGCCAAGTTTAAATGCTAATAAATTATATGTATATTTTATTTGCTACCTACTACTACTATCAGTATATGTATCTGTCTACGTCAAGCTCTATATTTATTTTTAATTTACTTCGCAAATATAAAGTATCAATAATTAAGGCAAGAGTGTATTTTACTTTTCCTCTCTATAAAGTCTATCTAAAAGCATTCCTATGTGAAACAAATGATTCGGTTTGAAGGCCAGCGGATATATTTTATACTCGTTATTTCCTTTAATATACCGTTCAGATATGTAGGAGGATTAATACTCGATGAGTTAATGTAGGTATATCGGCCCAGATAACGAGAATTTACAATCCACTTGAATAAATCTCATTGTGTCCACTGTCCAGCAAATATTTTGCTATCTAATCATTATAGGATTCACTCTCAATCACCCGTAATTAACGTTCTTATGAAACTTGTTGAAAATTCCTACGTTTTATAACACTGCGCAGACAACCTAGTATATCTCTATATTGACTTTACAATCCCCTACTACCTCACCCATCGGGAGTAGAATAGTGGGTCTGAGACTGCCAGCTGATTCAAACCGAAATTTACCCGGAATATTGTGACTGATTTTTGTGTTATTGCTCATAAACATGATTATCATTGAAGATAAGGAGAAGGAAGTCCTTAAGAAGGTAAATGGTAGAATTAGATATCGTATAATGAATTGGGGTTATTTGAAATATTGGATTTTGGATTCCAGTTTAAGGAAAAACTCTCTGATTTCGACCTGACCAAGGAAGAATTTCGTGATGTTCATCTGTTACGTTATTTAAGGGGTTAGCTTTAATTCAAAATTTCAAATTTTTAAAGTTTATTTTTTAAAAATGATATTTTAGCAAGGGATTTGGATTTGAAAAAGAGTGAAGAAATGATTCGACAGGTAGAGAATATGAGTTTACATACTCGTACCATAAAAGAATGTTACTAGTAATATCCTATTCGAGGCAAATCTTAAAAATTTTAGAGCACAGCTTGGCGAAAGGAGCATGATGCTGGAGCAATTTTGGACTGGACGCCCCCAACACACCTCGTTGAAATGATGCAATTTGAATATCTTGGGAAAGACAAACACGATAATCCAGTATTTTATGCTCCCATCTATAAATGGGGTATGCTAAAAGGATTCTTCTAATGTTCTCCCTGATTTACTGAAGAAAATAATAGATTTTAGGATTTTTGCTGATGCGGAACAAAAAGATACCGTTCTAAAATTCTTTCGATATTGCAATGAAAAATGCCTAAGTTGGCTCAAAGATTTTGGAAAAGAAGGTCCTGATGATCAATTCCCTCAAATGGTTGCAGTCTATGATTATAAGTACGACTTTATCAACATAAAGATATTTTAGAATTTATTCTATCAATTTGTTTTATCCTAAAGGGGGGTCCAATTTCTAAAAGAGCTCATGAATATGAAAGCAATGGATGTGATGAAGCAGAGTAATGAGTCTTTTGAGCTCAATTATCCAGAAAGTAAATTTATTTTGAAATATCAATATTTTTGTATTTCAAAAAAATCAATATTTATAAATTTATATAAATATTTCCAGTTCTCGAGAATGCTCTATTACTAAACGTACCCACAATATTCTGGGCAATTTTTGAGTTGTTCAAGCCAATAATGCCAAAGAAAACACTGGAGAAATTTGTGATCCTTGACTCAAGTCCGGGTAGGTGGCGCACGGCGCTTTTGAAAAAAATCCCAGCAGATGTCCTGCCCAGGAAGTATGGAGGACTTAGGATGACGCCTACGCGGGTACGTCCATTTTTTATAATAATTTGAACCCAAATTTGAATTTTTTTCTACTAGGATTTTATGACCTGGAGAGAACTCCCAGCCATGTCTCTGGACGAGGATGACGGGCCAGGAGATCTTATTGAACTTCTTATTGATGCAAGGGATACGTTATCAATCCAAGTGACCATCCACAGCCCTGGAACAGTTCTCACGTGGAGATTCAAGTCCCTTGATTTTGATATTGGGTTCTCTGTCGTAAACACTAACGCAGACGAGCTTGTGCCATATGATAAGAAGGGATCGGAGAAGGAGATCACTGGATCTCTAAAGATTAAGGTGCCTGGGAAGTATTTTGTCATCTTTGACAATTCATTCAGCAAAATTCGATCGAAAACTATTTCATATTTCCTCACCATTGAAGGAGATGAGAAGCCAAAAGAGAATTGATTTTTTAACACGCTCTCAAGATTAAAAGTATTAATAGAAATTCCAATCTCTACAATTACATATCAATTTTTGGAATATTCTGTGATTTACTCAAGTTATACTGCGATAGATGTGCTATTATTATAATTAATAAAAGTCATTGCGAATGAGAAGATGAAAGAGTAAAAAAAATAACTTTAAATATATATGCTCTCATATGAAATTATATTGTAATTGTATACGAAGGCCAGCGGATATTTTTTGTGCCTCTTTCTAATTATTATATAACTTTCTATTATCTCGAATAGGTACTTGTGAATTCTCGCACTCATAAACATTATGTGTATATATCGTACAAAAAAAGATCCTAAACCTTGAATTCATCCTCAGATACTATAAACATTGGTCAGATCCTCCTCCTGATTCTACCCATTTGAGTCTGTACTATGTCTGTCTGTAATTCAGTAGGTAATTGTTGCCTCATTGAATAATTCAAGCATATTTCATCAATTGACTGGCCAGAAATTCAAACTTATATAATTCCAAAGACAAATACAGTGGCAAAGACTCAATAAATCTCAATTAGTTGGAATCTAAGCTTGGTGTAGCTTAAGTTCTCGAGTTTAAATTGTGACAAATTTGCTATATTAGTATATTTCATCTTCTTTTTCTTTTATTTTCTTGCACCAATTTTTGGCGTATTCCAAAATGATTATAATCGAGGAAAAAGAAAGGGATATTTTAAAAAAGGTAAAGAAATCAAAGTTACAATTTTTATAAGTTTTAAAAAATGAGATTAATTAGTTTAAAGAGCGGCTATCGGATATTGACCTGACCACAGATAATAACAAGGATGTTCACCTGATCCGATATCTTCGAGCTCGTGATTTGGATTTAAACAAATCTGAGAAAATGTTTCGGGCAAGTCTAGAGTGGCGTAAGGAGAATCAAATTGATACTATACTTGCGGATTATGATCATAGGAAGGAAGAAGACCTCACAAAGATGCTCAAGACACAATATCTGGGGAAGGATAAGGCCGGAAATCCTTGTAATTTCTAAAATAATATTATATATATTTTTTAATTCAAATATTTTTCCCCTCCAGTATTATTCGTGCCCTTCAAGCATTTCGATTTCAAGATATTTGCGGATCCGGCGGAAAAGGAGAGGCTTTTAAAGTTTTTTTGTTGGGCTAACGAATGGATGCTTCATTTTCTCAAAGATTTTGAAAAGGAATGTCCTCCTGGGCAGTTTCCGCAAATGATGTGCATATACGACTACAAGAATGCCATTTTCTTAAAGGTATTACAATGTTTAATAGTTCAAATTAAAGCTATTTGGTATTTAAGTATCTTGTAATTTAATTTAGGATCTTGTCAACATGAAAGGTAGGTACCTAATTAAAATTTAAATAGGATTTTTAAAAGTTTTTTATTCAATTTTATTTTTGAATAGCAATGGATCTAATGAAGAAGAATAACGAGAATTATGAACTCAATTACCCAGAGATTTTGGGAGGTGATATTCAATACTCTTAAATAATTTACAAGTGCATGTAATTTCAATCCAAAGTTAAAGTTTTAATTCATATTTTTCAAAGGTGCCTTGTTGTTTAACATACCAAAGATATTTCATGTTATTTTCGAGCTCTTCAAACCCATGATTCCGAAGGTACTTTGAGCAACGATTGACCAAAACCTTCTAATAGTACCTAATGGATCTTTTATCATATATGATTCTTAACAGAAAACGCTGGAAAAGTTTGATATATTGTCCAATTTTCCACCTCAATAACGGACTTCCTTGTTGAAAAAAATTCCAGTTGATGTTTTGCCCGTCAATTATGGTGGAATTCGAACAAGTCCAGGAATTGTTAGACTTTAATCAATATACCCCAAAATAATTTTTATTTTAAAAAATATTGTATTTGCCTTTTTTAGGAATTAATAACGAAGGATGAAATCCCATTCGATCAAACAGAGGAAAAAGAAAAAGAGTTGATTGAAATCCAAATTGATGCCAGAGATAAATTGTCAATGCAAATATCAACTGTAAAATTTGATGCGGTTTTGGCGTAAGATGCCATTTTAGGAAATCATTCTTGATTATTTTAATCGTATTTATTAACAGATGGACAATTAAACTAGACGCACATGATATTGGGTTTTCGGTTACTGATGCAAAAGGGGAGGAGCTGACTCCTTATCAAAAGATTGACTCTGCAAAGGAGTTCAAAGGATCTGTCCGATGTAAAGAGATTGGGAAATGTAAGGATAAAAATATTTTGAAAAATGTTTTTTAATTATTATTTCCATTTATTGTAGATTTCCTTAATTTTGACAATGCATATAGCAAACTTAGGTCCAAAACTCTGCACTATTCACTCAAAATCAGATCAGACCAAGAGATTGATTTGAATGGAACCGGAAATTAATTGGAAATTCAATTATATAATGCAATTTCATAAATATTAGATCTGATAAACCTTTATTGCAATTAGGTGGAATTAAGTTTAATTAAATAAGCTTTTAAAATTATTAATTAGGTATGCCCTGTGTAATTTCTTTAAATCTTTCCTTTTATTGAATATTTTGTACAATACGGATAAAAAATTAGTTACCTAATAGGCTAATACACTCTTCCAAGATATATCGTAATATATAAAAATAACATCCAATTCAACTCTCCCCATTTTAATTAATTAATTTTAAATTAACAATAATCTATCGTAGTTTAGCATTATGCACATTCGATTCTTAATTAACTAATAATTAATTATACGCTTTACAAAAGATTTAGAGCACTCTCTTTCTAATAATATAAGATTTCCTATTGACTCATATTCAAGCCATACTTTAAAAAATAAAGCCAAATGTTGCAGATACCTAATATATTACATAGCAAGGCAGTCTAAAGAAAATAGGTGAAGTTTACTTTAGACTGCCTTGCAGATATTATACATATAATTTGGGAAATATCATCAATAAAATTTTAATCTCGAAATTTGGAAATTGACCTGAACCTGAATTAAATACAATTAATCTTAATAATTCCATCTGTAGGTAGGTACAAATAAAATAGTATAGCGATAAGAAAAATAACCTCTCTTTTATCACAAAATCTCTCGAAGACACCATCAGTATAAAAAACCTATTTGTATCTAAATATTCAACCTCATTAATCATTATAATAGTATTTATCTTTAGAAGAGTTTGATAACTAAAATATATATGATTTGGGCATTAATTTTTATTCTATAATTTTTATAAAATTATGAATCCTGTTCATCGGCGTCTGCAAATGGGGAGGAGTCTAGTGAAATAATTGGAAAGAATTTCTCTAGGGGAAGGAGTGGTTCTTGGGTGGCCATTGTGAATAAAATGGGCCCTTTTGTGGTGGTAGACGTTAGTTCGAGGGGAGCACTCGACGTAGTAAAGGATGATTTTGGAGATATTCTTCTCCTAAATGGGGATATCCTCTTACGAGGACGTTCAGAGGAGGATGGAAATGGCTCATTGATTGTGGCGGGTGATGCTGAAGCTAGTTTGCTATGAAAGAAGGAAGAGGATGCTTCCTGATCCCCTTGTTCCCGAGATCCTCCCGGGTACTTTTTGGTGAGCGAAAGGCGCACCTTTGGATTATTTTGCATTTTCTTTAGTTTGTTCGTAGGGGGTGAGCTTGGGGAGGGAGGGGGATCAGTTAGAGCAGGGATTCCG
Organism: Megalothorax incertus; assembly: GCA_036507255.1. Lineage (NCBI taxonomy): Eukaryota > Metazoa > Arthropoda > Collembola > Neelipleona > Neelidae > Megalothorax > Megalothorax incertus. Next base: position 2,828 of record JAAZTK010003037.1, on the reverse strand, counting down.
AGGATTTGGGCAGTTTCCTCTGAGGTGGGTAGTGTCTCCTCTTTGATTTCGATAACTTCCTCAGGGATCTCTTCTTTAGGAGGTGCTTTTGTAGACTTTTTTCCAGAGAATCTTTCCAGAATCTCTTTTGTGTTCACTTTATCCTCTTTGAGACTTCGAGGAGAGGCTAGATCTGAGGGGAATGTAATTTTATTTGGTGGGGGTGCGTCTCCGCTTTTGATTTCTCGCTTGGAACTCCCAGTTGGGCCCGAAGTTCCCGAAGGGCCAGTCAAATCATACTCTGGAGCAGTTGGACCAACTTGACTTTGTGCCAATTCAAGGTTGTCATCATATTCGTCCTCTTCCTCGGGAGAATGATTGTCGCTCAAGGCTGATGGCCTGATTTGTTTTCTTCGGAAAGCCAGATTTCCGTTTCGAACACGCTCCTTTCCATTCCTTCCGTATAGTTTACGTCTCTTATCAGCGAGCTCCTTTAACCTCTCGGATGCAGAGCCCTTGGGGATCCTCCGAGATGGTTTCCGGTTTGTGAGGACATCTAGAAAGATTATAAATAAGTATGGCATTATAATGGATTAGCTGTAATTATGTACCTTTGGGAGAGAGTTGAATTGTTTTTGGGAGATCACCTTGAGCTGCTGATGTTTCTTCCGTGGTAGGCTTTATTTTCCTCTGTTTAGGCACTTTAAACACCCTCGTCTTGACCCTCCTCCTTCCTGGACCGCTTCCTCCTTCAGGTTTGTTGCCCTCTGTCGTCTCCTCTCGGAATTTGCTCGAGAATCTTCCAGAGTTGTCTCGAACTGGGTAAGTTTGCGATTCGTTAGGGGTTGGAGAAGGTCCAGGAGCCTCTGTGGTGGTCCTCAGCCTTAACCTTGGTCGGAGGACACCTCTCGGAGGAAATGGTTTAGAAATCCGGGTCTTGTCGACATCATCATCTTTCTTAAATGTGGAATCTGGTGGTGGTTTTGGCTTGAGCGGGCGAATTGGTCTCCTCCTCCGGATATGAAGCCCATTTTTAGCTGTTGGAGGTTCAGGTGTAGTAGTAGTTGTTGTGGTGGTGGTGGATGGTGAAAAGGTTGTAACGGGAGTTTCTGGGCTTGAATCCTCATCTTCTTCGTATTTGCCAAAGGGACGCTTCCTCCGGATTCCAACCTTTCTCCTCCTAGCTCCTCCAGGTCGCTTTTTGCCATTTCCAACTCCGTTTCGACCACCCTTTCCTGGAGCGAGACGGATTCGACCACCTACACCAGGGATCTGGGGCGAATCGAGTACTTCCACTTCCTCAAGAGTGTCCTCAGCCGGAAGTTTCTGAATGGCAACATTCACTGGAGGGGTACGGATATTCTCGGCTAAAAGGGAAATAAAAGAAATGTATTTAAAAATCTTTCGAAAATCAAATTAAAATACAAATCTCAAACACGTGTGCACATTCAATCTTAATAGGTGTAGAATCAACGATCCGCAATAGATCTAGGGCATAGACAAGCAGATGGCAAGATCTTTTCTACATCTTAGGAAATCCGCTATCCCTTTGGGCTAGGATTTCTATACTATGAGTATAGGTAATCCGATATTCCAATGGGCAAAGTAATTAGCGAATAAAAACTTCCCTTTCCCCATCCTATGCACACTTTATACCTTGTACTGTGTAAGTAAAGCCGAGCAAATTCTCGGAATAGATTAGCAATTGACATCTCAATTCTCCATAAAGTCCATTAGCCCGAGTAAGGAAGCGGAACGGATGGATTCTCAAAACTTCAAAAGTGTGTGCAAATTGTCAACTTTTACTTTCCCCGACTGGTGATTCAGAGGAGTAGTTCAAGGATGAAATTACCGGCTATATTTGAAAAAGAGTGCGAAAAAAGAGGGCTTTGACAGATATTAATTAGCCTCTACAGAGTTTTCATTGAAATGATTCACTTTCAATCCATTGAAAGTGAATCTCTTTTTTTTGAATTCTAAGATGGTACATTGAACCCTTTTATTAAGAATCTAAAAATACTTACTCAGATGCTGAATGACCTTCTTGCTCTTGAGTTCAGGCTTCCTTCGACTCCCTGCAAGGTCATCCAGGGCGGGGTAGAGAGCTGGGATACGATCCATTACAGTATTTATTGGGAGATTTGGCACTGGGTATCCGTATGATTGATATGTGTTGATTTGCTTTCCAGCGTAGAGTCCCCCTTCTTTACTCAACATCTTTCCACCGTAGAGTGGCTTCCCAATCTTTTGGGGGACACTGAAGGATGTCGAGGAACTTACCGGAGGAGTGGTAGGGCGATCATATGGTGAGGAATAAGGATCCTCCTCGATTTGAGGGACTCTTGGCTGCTGATACACCACGGATTTAGGGTTGACACTCACTCTGTGAGGTACCTCGGGGAATCGTTGACTTCTCGGAGGACCTGGAGTGTTCCTCGGGAGCTCCTCATACTCGTACTCATCTTCGTAAATGTAATCTCCTCCTTGGACAGAGTTTGACGTTGGTGAGGGACGAACCGGAAGTAGAACGATCGGTGGACGCGTTGTTGTTGTGGTGGTGGTGGTGGTAGTAGTCGTTGTTGTGGGAGGAGTCGTGCTTGTGCTAGTATGCTGAGTATAAGCCGTGTTGAAATATGCATTTTGCTGTCGGATTCGTGGCCGTTTTGCTTTCCTTCGGGATTTAAATGTTGTCACTTCGGATTCAGAGCTCCGTGGGGCGTCGGTTGTTGCAGCCCTTGAGAATGGAGGGAATCGCGATGAGAAATTATTATTGGTTGACTTTCCGCGGATGACAGAAGTCCGGGGAGGTGGCTCCGTCTCATTTTCAACCTCTTGAATTTCCAGGATTT
>JAAZTK010003036.1:0-10016 GCA_036507255.1 Megalothorax incertus | reverse complement strand
TACGTATTTGCTCCTGATGATCTTTTAAGGTTATTTCTTTATCAGCAAATTTTATAGATAATGTCTGCATTTTAGTATTTTGGTAAAAATCTTTCAGTAAGATAGTACAACGTTCACTTTCCTCTTGATCAAATGAATTGGTAACTATTAAGTCATTTCTTAAACGAGCAAAGATATAATTACCTGCTTTTCTTGGTGTTACTAACTCAGTGTTTTTTTCTACATCATCAGGTGTTATTACTATAATTTCTTTATCAAATACTAAAGGTAGTGGTTCTAAACTCCACAAATGACCATTACCTTTTATTTTCATAGGAGCGTTATTTAAAATAATATCAAGCTTTTTATACCAGTTACCTACTAAGGCACCTTTTAACCTTACACTAGAAATTAAAAATTCAGAAGATAAGCTTATACAACCACTAGATAAAAAGTAGTGATGAGAGTATAACTTGATTATCAAATCATTATTATCTTTATTAACTTTAGGTAAAACTTGTGAGTCAGGGCATTCTATTTTCGATTGTTGCACTACTTCACGTAAATCAAGAGTGTCCGTAAAACTTCCCATATTTAAACCATACAGAGTTACTTCAGGAATAGGAAATTTCTCAATATTATTAAATGCTGCAGTTATTACATACACATTTTCACCACTATTACCCACTAAATGGCTTGTAAAAGATGGATTGTTATGCATAACTTCATGCGCACCATGGCCAATTACTACACTTTCATTATTAACTAGTTTTATGGATAGAGTCATATTTAAACGATTTGCAATTGCTGGGTAGTGACTCACTATTTCATCAACAGTTTTATTACTGCTTTGTAGTGCATATAAGTTGTTTTTACTATCTACTGTTATTTCTGTACCATCATTTAATACATATACAGCGTTGTTTATAACGTTATGTGAGATAGTTACATTAAATCTGTCACTTATTACTTGCGAAATTGGTAAAAAGTTAAACCTTATATTATTTTGACCTTCAATATCAACATTTACAATATCAGAAAGTGTATAGTTAAATGTAAATCTATGGTTACTTTGTCGACTAATAGATAATTTAACAAATGCTCTACCTTCTTCAGATGGTATAATATAACTAAAGTTACCCCTTAGTGCATTATTGTATACCACAGTATTAAATCTTATTATAACCTGAACATCATAAGCACAATCAGTAGAAAAAGGTATTGTAATTTCATCTTTTGCATCTCTATCATTTGCCCCACCTCGACCGTCAACATATTTTGTGTCACATCTACAATATATAACATCTTTTTTATACTTTCTTGCTAGGATCTTATTTATATTTAGTACTCCAAAGGAGTTGTTACCATAACCGTTGTGTTCTATGTATCCTCTACTTAAATCAACCAATACAGATTCTTTACTTAAAGCAAATTTAGCCAAATCTAAAGTATCAATTCCACCACCTCCATTGATATTACCTGTAACAATATTCCCTTGTAAAATAAAAATGTCATTTTTATCTCCTCCGTAAAACTTTTTAAATCCATTGCCTATCAAAAAAATATTAGGACTGTTTATAAATCCTCTTGTATAATCATCACCTTCTTTCAAGTTAATTAAAGTATAATTTTCTGCTTTGTCAGTCAAGTCAGCTATACCAATTGCATTTTCACACACATAAGCTCCTTCCTTTGGAACAGATTCATAATTTCCTTTTGGTAGACAGAATAATTTACCTTCATTTGGATTGTCTGGTTTTACCCTACTCCATTTAATACCAGTCACTTTCTTATCAAATAACACTATATTATCTAAATCTTCTTGAATTTTCGTTGTACATTCTTCCCTACATTCTTTCGTAGCTCCACTTACTCCAAGATATCCGTCTATCCGCCCAGGTTTACATACTGTGTTACAAGTATCCAAAACAGATTTCTCGGTAGGAAAAACATATCTTTGAATATTACTATGTTGCTTCAAATACTTAAGACCCTGTGTAACTAATTGGGTGTTAACCTGTTTTTCTTCTATAAATCCTTCTATATATCCTCTAGTCTTCAATCCTACAAATGCACGTAACTCTTCAATAAATTTCTCATTTCCTGTTAAATGAATAATTTGATCAATTTTATTAACTCTTTTTACTGCAAGGTAAATATCAGTTCCAACAAATACCATAGCCCCAATTGCTGCTCCAATAGGACTTGTAACTGATGAAACTCCCTCTAATACTTCAAAAGCCTCAGCAATCTCTATTCCGGTTTCTACAGCATCAACTCCTAAATACATGCTATCTCCTACTACGCCAACAAGTGCTTCCTCAGTACCATTTTTATACTCTTTTATTTGATTTATTAAATCATACACAAAAAAGGCTGAAGTTCCTCGTGCAAAAAAAGAAGAGGCCATTTTCATAGCGTTACCAAGAAATAGCCTTTTACCAGTCATTAATGATGCTAATACCTCACCTCTAGTAAGTAATTCATTGGATGCTTTTTCAAGTACTCTGCTACTAAATATCATCCCTAGATTAACAGCAACAGCTCTAAAATCACCTTGAAGCATTGCAAATAAAGTATCTTTAGTAACAACACCTAAATTGACCATATTAGATATCTCACTAACTTTCTGTAAATGTATTTTGATTTTTTGATATTTTACAAGCTTTTTAATAGATTCTTTAGCACTTCCTGAAATTGGTATAACATTTGCTAGTTGAATCAATTGAGCCTGTTTAGTGTCTGGCATATCTCTTATGTAATCAATAAATCTCTCACTATTGATCCTAACTTTATCTAGATTTCTTGGCTCTTCTTTTTCCTCGTTAAATGCATCCATATCCTGTAACGAAAATAAGCAGCTATTAGCGTTTCTTTTTTTTCTTCGGGTTAAACAGTCCTGTGGTAAAGAGCTTTGATCAGTAAGTATTAATGATATATAATGCTCAGCTTCTAACGTCTCTGGATGATCAGAACCTAAAATCTCTCTTATTTTACTCAAAACTCTCTGAAAAGCAGACAAAGCTTCGTCATATTTACCTTGGCTTAACAGTACTTTAGCTATATTATTTCTCACAGTTAAAGTATATAAAGGATCAGAACTCAAGGTTTCTTTAAATTTATTAAAAATCTCCTGCAAAATAGTCAAAGCATCATCGTACTTACCTTGTTTGAACAGCACATAGGCTATATTATTCTTTGTAGTCAAAGTATTTGGATGATCAGGACCTAAGATATCTTTGCTTTTATCAAGAATCTCCTGATAAGCTTGTAATGCCTCGCCATATTCACCTTGATCTAACATTACTACAATTATATTATTCTTTGTAGTCAAAGTATCTGGATGATCAGGACCTAAGATATCTTTGAATTTATCAAAAACCTCCTTATATACTTGTAATGCCTTGTTATATTTACCTTGTTTGTTCAGCACTCCTGCTATATTACTCTTTATAGTAACAGTATATGGATGGTCAGAGCCAAATATATCTCTGAATTTATCAAAAATTTCCTGATAAATTTGCAATGCCTCGTCATATTTATCTTGTTTATTCAGTGTTCCTGCTATATTACCCCTTGTAATTAAAGTATCTAGATGATCAGGACCTAAGATATCTTTGAACTTATTAAAAACTTCTCGAAAAACTTCCAATGCTTCGTCATACTTGCCTTGGTTATAAACTACTAAAGCTATATTATTCTTTGTAGTTAAAGTATCTGGATGATCAGAGCCCAGTATCTCCTTAAACTTGTCAAAAATCTTCCAAAATTTAATCAAAGCTTCATCATATTTACCTTGTCTGAAAAATACTAAGGCCATATTGTTTTCTGCATTTAAAGTCACGTGGTGTTCAGGACCTAAGGTCTCTTTGAATCCATCAAACACCTCCTTAAGCACAATTAAAGCGTCATCATATTGACCTTGATTGGATAATGCTATGGCCATGTTGTTCTTTGTACGTAAAGTATCTGAGTGGTCTGAACCTAATATACTTTCCAGTAATTTTAATGCTTCTTTTCCAAATACATAAGCTTCTTGATACCTAGCGTTATTATCTAATTTATCAACAATACTGCTTGGTAATTCACTAAACTCTCTTACTAATTCACTATATTGATTTGCATACGTCCAAGCAGATATAGCGTGAGATGTATTTTCAAAATTTTCTTCTTCTATAGCTCCTTCTAGTAGACTCAGAGTTTTTCTTAATGTTGCTTCTTCTTTATTTTGCTCTTGTAATTCTAAACATATTACTTGTTGTACTAACCTATGAACATTTAATGCATCTTGCTCTAAACCTATCATTGAATATTGCTTGAGTAGTTGAATTGCATGCCCTAATTTTGCTTTATCACCATCTACTAGCTCTAAAAACATTTTTGTCTTAATATCATTAGGAGCTAAGTAAGCCATGATATTTAAAATCTCTAGAGCTTGCTCTCCATACAATTCGTTATTTTTGATCTTATCAAGTGTAACCCTCCAAGTTGTAAAAGTTGTTTTAGTATAAGGATTACTACTATCTTCTGGAAATTTAAAATCAAGCAACTTTCTTGCTTCTCTTTTATATTCTTCTAAATAATTGCTAATTTCAAATTTTGCTTCTGAATCTACATTCTTTAATATTTCATCCTCCTCTTTTATATATGCCACAGCTTGTTGTAAAGCTAAGGGAAATCCTTGTAGTATTTCTGCTAATTTTTTTGTTTCGTCTACTTGAGATACACCTTCGATACCTAAAGCCTTCTTAATAAAATCTATAGCTTCTTCCTCAGTAAAAGTATCTAGGGAGATTGTTTTTATCGCCTCTTCCCATTTTTGATTACTGGAAGTAATTATAATATAAGGCTTACTAGCACTAGGAAGTAAGTATAGTGGTAAAAACTTATCTATCCCTATATCATTCCCCTGGCTTCTATACTTTTCAGCATTATCAAAGATGAAAAGACTTTTTTTCTTAGAAAAATACTTATATACTTCTTCCACAATAGACTGAATGTCTTTATTTTCTGTAATAATATTTAACTTATTAGCTAATCTAAGAAAAGAATTACTAAGGTCTTTATATGTTTCGGAATCTATCCAAATAATGTTATTATCATAATCTTTACTATGCTGCTGCACATATTGTCTAACTAATTCACTTTTCCCTACCCCACCTAAACCACTGATAGAAGTTGTCTGGGATATTACTGTTATACCTGTATTACGCTGCAAAGACTTATGTAAGTTTTCTAATTCCTCCTTTCTTCCAGTAAATGATGGTACTGGATCTAATACATTAAACCGAGTTGGAAGTCGTATTTTTTCTACTGTTTGATCAATTTCCTTAGGTTTCCTTAAGCTCTCTTGCACTTGATTTAAGATTTCCTCTATTTTATTCAATTGCAGAGCTTGGTCTCTATCATTAATCTCTTTTAATATAATAACTGACTTTTGTTGTAACTCTTCTGATCCTAAAATGTATTGATACTCTGTTCCTCTCGGAGGTTTCGTTTCTTCATACTCTTGATTTAATTTTACTGCTAACTCCAGTTGATCCTTTTCCCATTCAAAAAGAAGTCGGTATCCGTATTTATCAGTCTTGTCTGTATTCTTTTTTCTATAATATTTATCACTATGACCATTACTTTTTATTGTTACTAAACCTACTTTCTCATACAATTCTGCGGTATTTAAAACTTTTCCATATTCATTTGCTAATGTGTGTCCAAGTTTGAAAATTCCTTTTGATTTACCTAAAATAATCCCTTTAATTATTAAATCGGAAGAGAGCTGAGTATTTGAGTTCTTTGCTTTATAGCTATGAATATAATTCATTGTTCTATCAACAGCATCTTTTGCCAATTTTTGCATCGCTCTTTTCCAGCCACCATCAACATTAAATTTCATAAATTGATTTTCAAACTTTTGAAAGATGCATGCTCCAGCTTCTACTAATATTTTTCTTAATCCAATTTTATCATCTTGAAAGGAAGTAGCAATTTCACTGACTCTTTTTGCTTTATCTCTATGATCTTTACGATAGAAAACGCCCATAAAAGAATTTCCAGCTCTTCCTGCTACTGCTGATACTCCTGGTACAGATGGTATTATCCCCCCTATTATTGGAATCATTGTTATTACCGCAGTTGCTGATCCTAATCCTAATCCTAATACACTTCCTATAGGTGCTGATACCCTATTTGATGTAAAATCTCCTTTTTTTATCTTTATTCCTGGGTTTATTTCTTGATTATAGCTGGTTAGCTTCTCTTCAAATTGTTTAACAAAATTCTTAATAAACTCCTTTAGGCGTTGATTAGAGTCCTTCTTTGCTTTTTCGTCATCACCATCAGATCTACGATAACGTTTTATTTTAGGAGATTTTCCAACTTGTTCTATAGACTGTCCTTCTTCTACTTGTTCAGTAACTTTAGAGTTAATCTCTTGATAATCTGTTGGATGTTGTGTTTTTAGCATAGAAATACCTTATTACTTTTATTACTCAAACCAACTATACTAAGCTTGTTACATAGTAATCAGAAAGATCAGAAATGCAAGAGGTTTATGCGCATTTTGGTATTTTATTTTTAGGATGTTTTATTTGTGTTTTTTACCTCTGATCCAGTGCCGATAAAAAATCCTTTGTTGACGACGGTATCTCTGTTCTCAAAACGGTAAGGACTTTTATGTGTGCGCCAAGGAAAGCGTTTAGAAAACAGTTGGTGAAAATCCAACCTAGGCAAAGTCTAGCCAACAGCCTAGAACAGACTATTATACTGCGTAAGGCAACGAGCGTAGTAAAGCTAATGGAATGGACAATACAGGGTACAACGCAAGTGAAGGTATTGAGTCCCGAAATGACCAATGGCATAGAGGTCGACATTTTACATATGATGGAAGACAGCATGGATGGTAACGACAAGGCAAGTTATCACTCACTCTATCGGGATCTGAGGCCGTGTCATGTATTGAAATGGATTCTAAATGAACTTGGGAGCAGTTGTGTTAAAAGTCAATAGAAAAATGAAAAATACTGAAAATAATTTTTACTTGGTGAACTATAAGCCAAAGATGCTTTTAACACATTTTATGTAATTTAAGTTGTAATTCTTGATTTAAGTTCTTTTAATAAGTGTGGATGTGGATAAGTATTTTCAGTCTGTGTAAGCGTGCTTACCCACAACCACACTAATCTGCTAATGTTAGATCTAAGCAGATTTAGGGCTGTATTCCTCAGTAAAAACCCTGCCATCTCTTACTAAAGAATTAGCAAGTAAAAGTAACTTTCTCATAGCAGCAGTGGAAGCAATTTTGTATGGTTTTTTATATTGATTATGTAACCTATCAAAAAAAGTTTTTATGTAAGAATTCCATTTCCGTGCACTAAGAATACACATATGCAAGACTGTTCTAATTTGTGACCTACCACCTTGAATACACCTTTTTCCTTTACTAAAACCACTGTCTCGATTAAAGGGTGCAACTCCGGAAAGGCTAGATATTTCTTTTTGTCGGAGAGTTCCTAGTTCTGGTAGATAACAAATCATAGTAATAGCTAAGGTTTTACCTGCGCCTGGAATACTAGTTATTGATATGTATTTTTTTTTAAGTTCTTGACTTTGATCAACCAATGCCATCATTTCATCTTCTAAAATTTGAATTTGATTTTGTAAAATGACAAGCAACTCTTCTATTTGTTTTATGATAGATACATCAGTTATCTGATGAGCTTGAGTTTTTTGTATTTTTGCAATTTCCACTAATTGATTTCTACGAGATAATTTTTGCTTCAAATAGTCAATATTACTGTTATTAACTTTTAAAGGAGTAACACGCATATCTGTGTTATTAATATAACGTGAGATGATGATACAGTCCATTTTATCAGTTTTAGTAGCAATACCAAGGCTGTTGGCATAGTTTCCGATCCATCTTGGTTGAATGACATATACTTCAAAACCGTAACTTAATAAAGTATAAGCACATAATTTTTCGTATCCACCAGTTGCTTCAAGTCCAACTTTAGTTACATTATGCAAACGTAAAAAGTCGCGTATTTGATCAATAGCTTGCACGTTATTTTCAAATACTTTATGATGCCCAAGTGGATGGATATAAACATCTAGTTTAGTTTTGCTAACATCAATGCCAGCAACTATATTTGATAACATAATTCCTCCATAAAAATAATGTATACTGCATTTTCCACCCTTATATACGAGCCTAGAGCTCAATCAGTTGTTCGGAACTATTCAGTATAATAAACAGGGAAGAGAACCTTGCTCCCAAACGGTCCTTATGACCAAGATCCAAAGTCGGTTCCTCTTCTCTTTAATCCTTACTTTAATTTGTAAGAACATGATTTCAACATATAAGATCCTTTGTATTCCTACTAAGGTACGTTGGAACAAGTCAACAAAGGCGAGAACTGATGGAAGATACAAAGGAAGTCGGACTGACTGATAGTACTCGGAGTGTGGGAAAGCCACATACAAGGGGAAGCGGTCAGCAATATAGTGACTGGTATAGGGATTGCTATACTAATACAACAGAGATTGGAGGAATATGCAAGGAAAACTAAACCAGATAGCAGTAAGAGCGAAGCAAGATAAACGAGTAAAATTTACATCGTTAATTCATCTGATCAATGCAGAGAATCTTGCAGAGTGTTACAAGGAACTAAAACGCAACAAGGCTTGTGGTATAGACCAAGTGACAGTGGAAGCTTATGGAGAAGATCTAGAAGAGAAACTTAAAACGTTAGTAGATAGTATGAAGAGGAAGCAATATCAACCGCAACCAGTGAAAAGGGTATATATACCTAAAGCTGGGAGCAAAGAGAAGCGCGGGCTCGGAATACTATCGACTGAAGATAAGTTAGTACAGATAATGCTAAAGAAGATATTGGAAAATATTTATGAAGCAAACTTTCTGGACAATTCATATGGATTTCGACCAAGAAGAAACTGTCACCAGGCAATAAACGCGTTAGATAAGGCAGTTATGCACAAACCAATTAACTACATTGTAGAAGTAGATATCAAGAAGTTCTATGATAATATTCAACATAAATGGCTAATGAAATGCTTAAGGGAACGAATAGCTGACCCAAACTTATTGTGGTTAATAAAACGGTTTCTGAAGGCAGGAATAGTTGAAACTGGATGTTATAAAGCAACCGAACAAGGCACACCACAAGGTGGTATAGTGAGCCCTGTATTAGCTAATATATACTTACACTATGTGTTGGACCTATGGTTTGAAAAGAAATTTAAGCCAAAAGCCAGAGGATATATACAGCTAATAAGGTTTTGCGACGACTTTGTAGTTGGCTGCGAGAGGGAAGAAAACGCAAAAGAGTTTCTAGAATTACTAAAACAAAGGCTAAGTAAATTTGGTTTGGAAATAGCTGAAAATAAAACAAAGATAGTAAAGTTTGGTAGGAAAGAATGGTATCAAGCAGAAAGGGAGAAACGAAGGACGGCTAACTTCAACTTTTTAGGATTTACACATTATTGTGGAAAAAGTCGAAATGGTAAACTTATAATGAAGCAGAAAACTTCAAAAATAAGCCTAGCCAGTAAGATTAAAGAGATCAAAGAGTGGTTGAAGATAGTGCGAAGTCGTGTCTGTCTCAAAGAGTGGTGGCAGAAACTTAAAGCCAAACTAATAGGACACTATAACTACTTCGGGATTAGCGGAAATTATCGGTGCTTATGTCAATTTTATCAGCCAGTAACTAAGCTAGCATTTAAGTGGATAAACCGACGTAGTCACAAAGAAAGTATGGATTGGAAACAATTTATACACTACTTAAAAGTAAATCCACTACCAAAGCCAAAGATATATGTTTCTTTATACACAGGAGCACTAGTGTGAATGCTATATTGTGAAGCCGTGTGCGGGAAATCTGCATGCTGCGTTTGATGAGCTTACTATTACCCACAAATATACATGGACTTATGAGTGAAGTATTACAATATTAAAATTCATGAATTTAGTAACAATATTGAGGGTACAAAGTGGTAAAATATGCAAACAACAATAATAA
>JAAZTK010003035.1:0-10017 GCA_036507255.1 Megalothorax incertus | reverse complement strand
TTAAAAAAAATTTCGGAAATTTCCGAAATAGCGCGGCGTAAGGAAAGAATTCAGGTAGCGATCAGAAAGCCCTATCCTTTTACATGTAAAATTTCGGTTGCTCCGCTATTTTAGCCTACTGTTCTCGTCTGGGTCAAGATACAATTTTGAAAAAAATATGAGAAGAAGTCGAAATGTAAGGAGCATGATAATATCGAGATTTGAAATTTGTATCTTGACCTCTGACCTCAGGAAGGAGCTATGAACACACAAAAAAATGGTCTGAATAACTGCAAGTTGAGTGTAAAATGTGCGAGGCTTCTCGGGGTATGACTTCCGCCTATTTGAGGTAACCAGAACAAAGCCCTTGGACTCCTTAGGCCAAGGTCTTCCCAACCATGACTTTGACCATCGGATTGTCGGAGATTTCGTTGGAATCTCATTTTGAGAATATATCGTATGTACCAATCATATATCTGTACTATCCGTATTAGTATAATATAACTAGGTAAATTATAATTATTATTTATAAATTTTTAGTATCTTTAGTCCAAGTGGTATAATTTAAAATTAAATATTGTAAATTAGATTTAAAAGATATATTTGGGTATAGTAAATATTTATTCCACCTTGAATATTAATATTAGATCATTATTTTTTCTACATACATAATATTGATATCTTTTCCAACTCCTGATTCACAATTTCTTTTAATTTAAATATCGTATAATTTAACCCAAAAACAAAATAAGTTTATATAAACAATTTTAATTAGATATGAGTATGACACTATTCATTGCAACTACTCGTATTAGGAATTTATATATAAAGATTCTCCAGGGTTGGACCTATCACTCGAAGTGATCGGAGAACCACTCTGTTAAAGATTTAATCAGATCAAAATCATTAAATAATCAAAAGCTATTCAATGTTTTAATTATAAAGGGCAATTGGGGGGCAATTAATACAATAATTACAATTTCGGAAATCAAAATGCTCGAAATCAAGCAATGAAATTATTACAATACATATGCAATGAATTACATTTAAAATTTAAATCCCTATAATTTCTTTTTTAAATATCTTTTTTTGACGAGAGAAACTACAATTTTTTGAATAGATATATTAATTTACGATATTTAGGTTAATTTAATGTACAGCAAGTATTTACACTCCAAGAAATATAGACTCCTCATCCGAGATATATATTCAATTAACAAGGTACAAGAAATGGATAGTGTTTGGTTTTAAATCTAAATTTCTAAATCTCTTAATTTTATTTTAATTATAAATCTATTACTCCCACCCATTCTTAAGCTAGAGCTAATTGCTATTAAAATCCTAAGATTGAATAGACTTGAAATTCCTAATTATTTCAGTAATGTAACAAATTATAGTTTATACGCAATATATTGTATTGTATTAGTAATTATAATGGGCTCATTCTTTGAATTTTTTCATCTAAAGATTCGACATTTTTTTAATTAAGAATTTGTATTGTTTTACTTTTACATATAATTATATACGGATGCAGATTACAGATATATCCGTACATTCATGATTTTTCGATTCATTTAAATCCTAATTGTATTTGTAATTGAATTATGTGTAAATAAAGGGCCTGATTTCATATATATATAATACAATAATAATAAAAGGTATACGATAGACCTCATCTTCTATATTTATGTATAATAATAATAGGTAAACTACTACAATTACTATTAGTATTACAACTTATCGTTAATACTAGTACTAGTAATTTAATGGCTAATTGATTATTGGAATATATAGTTTCAAATCTGTATATATGACGTGTAAAAAGAAAGGATTTGAGTTGAATGCACATGATCATGTTTCATTATTCATTATTGGGTAGTAATTGTATTTTTTCGAAGCAAGAGGCAGAGGACAGGTTGACCATGGGGTCATAGCATTTAGGAGAGTGGCTGGTTGGGGTCAGCTCCACTCCCATCTGGGTTTGTCCCATTCGGTCTTACAATCGGAGTTCCATCCGGGTTTGTTCCCTGTGTTGCTTCCCTGCAATTTTTAAAATCAAAATTAAGATTTGAATTTTAAATAATTTCATTTAAAAAATCACTCACCTCAGAGCCTCATCGAAGCTCTGCACCGAACCAGATCGAGAACCACCCATCTTATTCTGATTGGAAATAAATAAATAAATCCAGTCATTAAATACATCCTTTTTAATTGAATTAATATGGGAAAAGTCAGACAAAAACAGACTAGAAACAACATAGAGCAATTGCATAAAAGGTCCTATTTAAGAGCTTCCATCCATCTAATCCTAAGCAAGTACGTAAGCTCGGGACTAAATTGCTTCTGCCGTTGACATCTTTGACCTGTTTGATACGTACTGATAGTACTACTGCAGATAGGAGGAGTGGCTAGCTAGTATGGCACAGATTAGAGAGCAAAACCATGTTCTAAACAGACAGTTTAACGACAACGACAAATAGGCATATCAAATCCATTATCCACAAAGATTGAATTAGGGGAAAAACATTGCTACACAGTCAGAAATATATAATTGCTCCAACTAAATAATTCATATATCTGTAGTATTTCGAATCCCGTTTAATTGAGCTTCATAATTCTGTTTTACCGTCTTATATCGTAGGCTGTACTTTATATTAATCTCGAGGGGATCCTTTTGGTTTTTCATCTCATTAAACCTAGCCCCATTTAAATATTACACAACCCTCCTTTCTCTCGGGAAAAACTTTCATTTGTATGTCTATAATATAGTAACAAAGGGCCCTTTCACCCGCATTAATTTGGTGCCCTTGTTCCCGGATTTGCCCCAAATTGAATGCTAGTACAAGTAGGTAATACAATACTCGTATATGTATGAGATTTACCGCACCCACGCTGAATAGTATTCTCTGAAACTCAATCCATCCAACCTTTGTCAAATGCCTATCAATTTCAGCGAGGGAAACCCCCCACGATCAATATCTTTGTGCTTACAATCTTTCGGTGCTAATAATTTCCCCAATCAATTAAAATTATTAATATCATGCCGAGAAGTTTACTTTCAAGGTTCTCTCTCGCGCTCCTTAACTTTTACCTTTATTTTAGCCTGGCAAATGGCAATACTAGCTAGGATTAAAGACCTTCAATTAATAATTTGCTCCTACTCCTTCTCTGAAACACATAGGTACGAATATTTAGCTAGACTTCTATCTTTTCCAGGCTTCTCAGGCTTAATAAATTGCCAAACTTTGCTGTGTTCGTTTTACGGAATTTGCTCCTATATAATTCGAAGTCGAGACATATAAAAATATTCTAGGCTGTAGTTCTCTCTCTCCGAGGAGAAATTACATTTGTACAAGTACCCCCGTAATTTCTTCTCATGCAATTTGGACGGGATTACCATCAAGGCATGTTCAGTCTAATGTATTTAATTACATTTCCAAATCCATATTAAATTAGGGCTCTTAATTCTCAATGCTTAACGAACGGCGAAACGAAAGAAGAAAACTCTTGAGGGATTGCAAGTGGAAGTGGAAGTGCTCTGGAATACAATATTTCCTCAGCTCTGGTATGGCACAAAATGCCTCAGGGAGACCTCCGGAGAAAGCAAATGGAATATTCTTTAGCTAAATTCGAATCCCAGAAGGTTCAAGTCATTTTTTCTCATTAAAATGTTAAATTGGCAATTTTTTGGGTTATTTTTTCGGCTTCCGAGATCTGTATTTTATAAGATAATTTCCAAGCGTAAAAGCGTCAAACAAAAAAAGACTTTCTACGAGTTTCGAATCGATAGAAAGACACAAAAATTCACACATACGGCATCATCGGTTACCTTTACGCCTCCGACTACTCCAGTCACTCGTTCTTCCTATTAATTTAATTTATTTTAATTACTTTTCAATTTGAAAACACTAGTTTTTAATTCTCAAAACAAACCATCGATCTAAAAGACTCTGTGTTCTTAAGAGCCCCCAATTTCTGTCCAATGGCGGATCCAATCCCTCCAAAAAGGGATGTTGTTTTCTCTCCAGCCGCTTTCACTACGTTAAAAAAACTCATAAAATTCAATTCAACCTTTTAAAAGAAAAATGCCAATCTATACTTACCGGCAGATTCAGTCTTCTGGTACCTATGAAAAAAAAAAAACAGAAAAAAACCAGTCAATAACTTTGCGAAAGATCATACATTTTTCATAGCAGCCCTTAGGACCTTAACCTACTTTCTCCCAACTTTCCCTAGCCCTCGACTCCCAAAAGAAAAAGAATCCCCCATGCACTTTCCATTAGGAGCATACTTTCGACCCCCCCTGGGAAAACATTTAACAACTTTCCCATCTAAATTAATATACCCAGGGACAGCTGCTGTATAAGCTAGGAGTCTATGCCGCCTATGCCCATAAAGAGAAAGTCCAAAGAAATGAAGCCAATTTCACCATAATGCATTGTTAGATTGACACCCTTGCAATGTTTTTCTTTTTATTGTTAAATTGGACGACAGAACAGTCAAGAAACATATTGTACGTAATGCCAATAATCCATAAGAGCGCATAGAGTGTGAGTCTAGAGTCTAGAGTAGATAGTAATTTATAATTGCACAATTTACGAGGATTAATATAGGGAAAATCCTCATATAAAAAATATCTGGGTCAGGCGTAAATTGCGGGTCCAAAAAATCCAATCTAACACGATTTAACCCTATAAGCAATAGCTAGGTATACGAGTATATGCAGTGAGAGATTCGATATATCTTTCCCCGAAAAAAACGGACGGCTTTTTGGGCCATCCTGGATCTTTTAATAAGATCCATATAGCACCTTTCACTCTACTTTTCGTATAATACTAGGTATAAGTGTAAGCTTCTCTAAATCCGATAATCCGGGGTTTTGTGTGCACGGAGAAAGTGATAAAATTCCTTTCCATTTCCATTTCAATTCATTATTCATACGAGCTACTGCTAGACCGAGAGTAATTCAGAATGCGAATAATAAATCCCACACTCACTCTTTAAAAACGACCCTAATCCAGCCTCCCTCATCCTCCTCGATAAATATTCATTGGTGTGTTATTTTCAGAGTAAAAATATTTATCCAGTTAAAAGCTTTGCTTAATCAAAGCCATCCCAATCCTTTTAATAAAAGCCTTTTATTTGGTCCTAATAAAGACCCCGCAATACTACTTAAATCAGTGATCCGGATAAGGATCTTTAGTTGGAGTTTGTAGTTGGAGTGAATACGTGTCTCTCTCGCTCTATCTTTTAAATAGAATTAAACCAGTGCAAATAGAGTCTCTTATTGATCCAATCCACTCCCCCCCATTTAAATGTTTACGGGTTACGTACTACTTAAACGACGGTCGACGAGTACCCAAGAGTCTTTGAAAAATGAGCTCCTTCGTAAACTTGTCCGCCCGCCTCCTCAGTGAATTAATCATGAGAGTCACATCCAGTAAATAATGGTAAATAAAACTACTTTGAAATGTGACTCCCCCTACGGCAAGACTACATATAGGCTCAGAATATATGAGAAACAATAGATTAACTCCTGACTCATAAGAATATATTAAAGTTTTCAGACTCTTGAATTTCAAAGTAATTTCCTTTTGGCTTTTCACCGCCTCCTTTGTCTACCTAGACTATCACATGCAATTTAATATACCCGAATGCCATTTATCCTTATGCACGTATTACATAGCCATACCTTGTGAGGTATTAGAGCAAATCAATCAAAAACATTCGCAACTCATCATATTTGGCTAATGCTATAAATCGATAGGTGAAATCAGGAAAGCATTGCATGAATTTATGAATTTGCAAACTTTCTCCAAAATGTATTAAAAACCTATATTAATCCCGTATTCGGAGTCACCTCCGGAGGCAACAAAAAAATCAGCAACTTTCTCAAATGCAAATATGATTGATTTTGGCATCTCCGCCGTCTCTCATGGCTCACCCCAAGCAAAATACGGTCTCTCAAAAATGGAATTTATTGATTAATCCACGAATGCACCGGATTCCGCTCCGAGAGACTCAAGAGAAGCCTAAAAAGTAAAAACACGGAATTTCCTTGCAGAAAAAAAGTAAATTAAATTCTTGCGAATTTTACTCGGCCTAAAAAAAATTCTCATGAATATCAAGTCCCGCTTGGCATGTTTATAGCCCGTGGACTCCCCTGAATAATTAAAACCTTTTCCCTCCATCCATCTTGAGATGATGAATTAATTAATGGTCTTTTTCAAGTTTCCAAACTTCAATCAAACTCCAGCAGGACTCGACGAAAATTCATTATTGCATTTGCCATTTTTGTGCAAATAGGAAATTTCGTGCAAAAATGGCCGGAACTTCACCGGAGGAAGCTTTAAATAATTGCAATCGTGTTAAGCGCAATTCGCAGAATATTTTATTTATTTATTTATTAATCTAAAGTGGTAGCTTACGGGTATATTGGAAATATTATAAATAAGCCACTTTAAACTCGTAAGCCTGAGTAGGAAATGGCCATTTAGAGTAGGTAGTGCACAATTAAATAAAGTTTCGAAATGGAAAATGGATGAATTATAAATAAATATAGCTTTTTAGGAGCATGATCGCTTATCGATCTACCCTCGTCGTATAAGGGTGACGTATCTCAATTCTCATTTACCCGAATGTATATTTATTTGCACAAGAACCCAAAATCAAATTTACAAATCATAAAATCCTTCAAATGCAGGAAATGCTACCAAGTCCCAAGAGTTCACAAATCCTTTTATCTACGACTTTTTGCATTGCAAATTCGCCTCTTAAAATAGTCACAATTTCTCTCCTCATTTCTTATTGGATTATATACGCAGATTTGAACTTTTACAAGCGTGAAGCGAGAGCCATAATTCAACCATGAGCAGCTTTAAGCCCTCAACTTGAAGAAACATGAAGAAATAAATCAGCGGAGAGTCGGGGGATTTTTTTAAACCGTTTTTTGACAAACTATTTTGAGAAAAACCCCATTTTGTCCATTTTATCCATTTACAGGGACATGGAACCTCCCTCCCGAGGGACCCTTAATGCTTACACACAGTTCTACTTTATGCACAATTTTATTGCAATGTTTTACATCATTCTAGCTAAAATATAATATTGTATATTCAAAGCCAAAAGAGCCATTTAAACAGATAGAAAAGTATGGGCTTTAAACTCCCGACTTCATAAAATATGAATTTTGCATTTGCTTACTCACTATGCTATGCAGTGCACAATTACACACAGCCCCAAGTTAGATAGAACTTAGAACTTTTGCCCACCAAAACCGCAAACTAATTCCCAACACGCTCCGATAATAATTGCACAAAGTAGACTAAAATTTCCGAAGCAAATGCCGAATTCTCGACTTATTCTCGTATATATCTGTATTTACAAATGAATATAATTTACGCCCATGTTTGCAACTCTGTAAAAAATAGCTAGAAAAGCTAGAAAAGCTAGGTTAGAAATTCAAATTCTAGGAAATATTTCGCTCAAAGAATTAAATTTAAGGATCCTCAGAAGACTAGGATTTGTCAAGATTCGAGTCAAAAGGCAAGAAAAAGTAAATAACAAATCTCGGGAGAAATTGGCGGGCAAATAAGGGGCAAATTCGGGATTAAACAAATATTGGGTTAGTCATAAATTTAAGATTATATCGCAGTTGTTCTATAAGAAGTGCTCTGGACAGAGAAATGTTTCGCCGAGTGAATTTAAGAAGGGATTTGCAAAGTCTTGCGAGCCAAATTGCGAGCTCAAATAAATTTGTCCATTAATACCTAGTCCTTTTCCGCGTAAAATAAGCCGAAAAAGGAAATCAAGTCTAGGATGACGCAGGTAAGTTTTCCTCGATAAACATTAAGACATTAAGGCCTGAGCACAATACGTCTCATTTGATCCAATTCACTCCTTCTCCTTTAACGACCCTGCTAACATTTCCCATATACTAGTACGAGTATTACTGTATTAGGTCTCCAAACTTTCACCAAAAAGAAATCCCATAAACTTTCATATGGACATATTGGGGGAACCTTCAAAGTAACCTTACATATTTCAGTTCCTAGCATGTATTTGTACATAATTAAATGCACTGAAAGACCTCCCACGAGAGATCCTTTGCTCAAAATTAACCCGAAACTTGCTTCCCAGCAAAATCCCAGTGAAATGAGCGTGGATTTAGGGCTAAGAAGGTAAATGGCGTGGATAAAACTCTAAAAGTAATTCCAATTCGCCCCAAATCCCTTCATATCCATCCAGCCTGATAGTGATGCGTATACCGTAGAATTTTAGTATTGTGTAATATGATACTCCCAAAACAAAACCCCCACATCCCTCAAAAGCAATTCCCCTTCAAAACAAATAACTATATCTCGTGTAAGGGTCGATCTTTTTTCCCTTTTTTAGGGTCTGCGGAATTTACCAAAATCCGCATCAGGGTCTCGGGCTTCGCATAATCAAATTCCTTTGAAATGGAACTCGAAAATACCCCTTTTTTTACAAAGATAATCAAGACGAGTCTTGATATTAAAACTTACACGTCTTTTGCGACATCCATGCTGAATGTACCAACTGAATTCACTTTTAAATTCTCGATTAAATGCAGAGAATTTTCACTGCTTAGCTTTGGGAAATTACGGCACGCGTGATACTGACTTTACTGACTCCAGGGGGCAAGTGAGACCCTTTCCAATATAATACGATACTGCAATTTGAAACTCGAGATATTTCCAATCTGACTCTGACTCAAATTCAATTTTTAAACGGAACAACAACAACAACTTGCACTTGTCCCGAGGAGTATTTTCTGGAACTTGTTGAAGGGGCGTGTGACGGAGTTGGAATGGACGTGGATGCCTTGAATGGTATGGATCGCGGGAGGATGGTGGGCAAGGCCAAGCTATATCGCTACTCGTAGTATATAGATAGAATTAGAATAGGGCTTCCAAAAATTCATTTCAGGGAGGAGGATGGGCCAAGCGGGAAGCCCTCGGAGGAACGCCGAAATTCGGCGGGGGTACACGACGCACTCGTGGCTCTATCGACCCACCACCTACCTACCCAAACCAAAAGAAATTCCATACCCCTATACGCCCTATAGGCTAGGACATTCCATGGCCAGATCAGCACTACTGCAAGCAACACTTCGAACCTAGAGTATGTAGTAAGTATAATGGAGAGTGATACATATGATAGTATCCCTCTACAATAGGGCTAGAATAGGTACCTTTCAAGCAGTAGCATCGGAGGAATTTCTGGTGCAAACTCAAAGTCAATGCCAATACCACTTAATCCCTATTCTTCTCTCCATCTTCCCCATCCTCAACTACTCCATTCAAGTGGGAATTTCCATTCAAAGGAAGGGGAGCCTTTTATTAATTTCATTGTTGTACCTCCACCTATAGCTATAAAGGATCATTCTCAACCTTCTGGTAAATTCAGATAAGAAGCTTTACTCAAACCCCACGAGAAGAATGAAAGAATGAAAGAAAACAATTACAAAAATCTCGGATGAATAAATTCGCAAAAAATCTTGCAAAAATTCGCATCATTTTTCAAACTTTACTTGCACTGACTCGCATAATCCCTTTACCCACTAACCTACCTATACATATGAACGCTTATAAAATGGAGAAAAGTGTGTCAGATCATCTGTAATGAAAAATGGGTGCAGTTAAAGCCTTTAGAATTCATAATACGAATCATTGCTGGATCCCTCGAGGGGATTCCAACAGGCTCAAGGCCCCAAGGTGCAGAAAGAACACCCGTCGAGGACCGGGGAGGAATAAGAGAAAGTATTCTATTACGTAATATCCGTATGTATTGTAGCAAGGAAAACGGAATGGGATTTTTGAAACGCAGAAGGGCTTTCTCCGGGTAATGCGAACAACACGGGATATCTTAGGGTAGGGTACTAGAAGGTAGGTACCTTGCCATGTCCAGCTAATCTATTCATCCTGAAACTTTCCAAAACTCCATATACTCGTCTTCGTCGTATTAGTAGGATTAAAAAGGATAAAAGTCTCAACTTTCACCTATGCTTTCACATTA
>JAAZTK010003034.1:0-10017 GCA_036507255.1 Megalothorax incertus | reverse complement strand
AGGGAAATCTAACAGAAGCCTTAGTTGTACGGAAGAGACTGCAATAGATCCAACTATGAGGTCTGAGCGGCATCTTATAGCTCTTGTAGCTATAAGACTTCCAGAAATACCATACAATACAATACAATACAATACAATACTTTTGCATATTAAATAACTCCTGTATTTATTTTAGATATGTACCTGCAATATAAGGACTATCTATACTTATTTTCTAGATTTTTAGCCTTCCTTGAATTGGCCAATTAAATACACTACTACATACACTACATACATTGTAAGTGCATCGACCGGAATCGCCCTTTACAAAATAACAAAAACAACAACAAACTCCCTATAGTATGAATTCCCCCAAGCCTTTCTCACGGCGTAAATATTTTTTTGGGGCTTGTTTACGGCGCGTGGCTTGATACTCCTTACATATAGCAAGTCCCATATGAATGAATCAAATATAAAAGGCCAATCCGGCACAATTCGATCCACAGTTCTCTGTGTTGTTGTTTAATTCTCTCCCCAAACATTAATTCATTCGTTCATAAAAAAATCTTTTAAATTTTTTCAATACTTTCCTCTAAATTTGTAAATTGTGTAATTTTATTAATATTCAAATTAAGAAATAAAATATATTTTAAATAAAATACTTTTTGAATTTATTGAAAAACAATTGGTTTAGCAAATCCCATTTGAAAATGTAAGAATTATTATAAATATTTAAATTGATTTTTTTAAATTTTTTATTTTCTTAATTCTAGATTCCATTCAAACCATTCCATTGTCTCCATCATTTTGGATATCGAAGTCTAGATTGTCCCATTCGTCATTCCGTTAGATTAGAATTCAGAAGAAAGAGTTCGTAGCTCATACTATATATTTTATATAGTATAATATAGGTATTATATGTAAATAAATACTATTTAGGTATTACAGATATTAAAGGTAATATATATAGGTATTATATATAGATATTATATATAGATATTATATATATGTAGGTATTATTTAGGTATAATAGATATTAAAGGTGTTATATTATATAGTATGGTATAGGTATGTTTTATATAAGTATTATATAGTATAATACGGATATCTTCTTTCAACAATATCATAATATAAGAAATAATATATGCATGTATAAGATATATGGTAAGATATAAGATATATTTTTCTAAGAAAGCTTTTAATAAATTGTGTAAAGATATTTGCTAATAGAGCTTAATACAATATAATAGTAAATACTTGTTTATTATAATAGTAAATACTTGTTTAATATAATTACGGTATTGTTATTCTAGATAATAAATATTAAAAAAATTATATTATAAAACCAATATAATATTCAAATTTAATTATATATTTAATTTAAAATAAATATTTCCCTAGAATTGTGGTTAAAATTTTAAATTAAGTGATATATTATTATTTATTAATAAATATTTCACTTTTAATATCGAAAGAAATATCCTAACCTCAAAAAATCTTTTAAATTAATTTAATTTACATCAAAAAATAGAAAAATGATGATTTTAAAAATGAGTAATTTAGGGATATTTATTTGTGACCATTTTGCCCCTCAATTCCCATCATTTTAATCGGGATAGTCTGACCCTTGACCTCTTTCTTCTGGATTGGAGCTGAGATGGAAAGTTGTCCATCCTGGGTCATATTGCAGGAAATATCCTTTTGGGAAACGCCATCTGGCACCATAAATTGGCGTATGAATCTCCTGTACTCTTGATGGCTCCCCCTACCATCCTCTTCGCTCTTCTCTTCGTGGATGCCCTCGACCTCCACGAAGCCATTCCTCATCGTCACTTTGAGCTCCGCAGGAGCGAATCCCTTGACTCTCATATTCGCCTTAAAATGATCATCAGTCAGACAAATCTCTCCAGTATGTTTCGCCAATTCATGGAGAATTGTCATAGATCTGACCCAATGCGGATGCCAATCATCTGCAGATCTCAGGGCATGTCGAGATGGGCAATTATAATGATCTGGACTGCACCCAAGATTTTGCGTCACGTTAAGACCCATCTGAAATTTAATAAAATAAATAAAAAATCTTTTGAATCAATTTGCTAGATATTTATTAAGAGATTAAGGATATGTTTTTGCGCATAAATTAAAATTTTGTACCTGAAATTAGATTTTTAACTGGGAAATATATAATGATTAAAATAATTCTTACCTTTTCAAATTGAGTTTGTTAAAATTTGTAGATTTTTAAGTCTTGGTTTAAATTCCACTTGCTTTTTAGCTGAGAATGTATGATAAAGATGCAAAACACATAAATGCAATTGAGAGTCGAATTGTGCCGGGAAGTTCTTTTATGAGGTTGCACATATCGGGACTTGCTACTCGCATAGCTACGAATACACGTGTTGTGCAAATCTCTATAAAATATAGGTGAATGGAGCAAAAGGCCTGTAGCAAGTTTGTTTTTCTGCGCCGCGTCCTTCCAAGCCTGGAAATGCAGTTCTCATCCTATACCTAACTTTAGAAGAGCTATAATACCTCGATCATACATGGACTTGTGTGAAATCCAGTTAAACTGGAACCTGATCTGCAAGACTGCAATCCCAAATTAATTTTTATAGAGAGTAGTATATTGTAGTATATTCCATATTGCATACGGTCTATATTTGCATAATCTTTATATAGCTCTTTTAAATTATCGTTAATTTATAAAAGAAGCAATTTTGAGGCTTCTAACGGGCTATTTACACCATGACCGGATGGCACAAATGTAATTTCAGGAATTACAATATTTGGCCCAAATTTCGGACATCAAATGTATTAATACATATACGGATTGGCATTTCAAATATAAAAAAATGACAAATTAATGATCAAGTTGAGAGATTTAATACTATTTTATTCAAATAGTTAAATCGTGTGATATATAATATGGAAATAGATAAATCAGTAGGATAATACTGCACCAATTTGGACATGCACTTTAGAAAATGCAGTATGGATTTTGCACGAGTCAGGGTATTGATCGAGGTACCTAGCTGTTCTTAAGCTATATAAATGGCCCATATGGGAAATGTGCATTCCCAAACATTCCCCTATATTCTCTCATACGACGTAGAAAAACAAACTCTCTTTTGGAGGCTCTTGTTTACCACACGTGGCTAGATACTCCTACATTTTATACCTAAATCACATCCCATTTACACATGGATTGCAAGTACCGATATGGTCCGGACAGGCTTATAAAAGCTCCTATCCGGAACATTTCGAGCCTCAATTGCAATTTTGTGTCAACTTCTGTATTCTTCCAACCAGAATATTCATATCATAAAATCAACGAGGATTTTTTCCATCGATTGAAAAACTTGCCAATTTAATAAATTCAATTTGAAACGGTAAGAATTATTTTGACATTAATATATTTCCCTTTCAGAATTTATTTCCCAATTTTTAATAGCATTTTCTAAAAAAAGATTTAATTTAATGGAAATTTAAAATAAATTCCCACATATTATTTCCCACAGTTTGCTTAAAATTTTTTGTATAAATTGAAATTTTAATTAATTTTTTAATTAATTCCAGATGGCACTCAATGGACTCAAGCTAATTGGATGCAGCCCAGATTGTCCCTCACGGCATGCCATCAGCCCCTACGATGCCCTTCCCCAATTGGGCGTGAGACCCTATGATTGGGTGCCTTGGGTTAAACCTATGCAAATTCTCCAGGAGTTGGGGAAAAATGCTGGAGAGGTGAGCCTGACTGATGATCATTTTAAGGCAAATATGAAAGTCAAGGGGTATGCTCCAGCGGAGCTCAAAGTGACGATGAGGAACGGTTTTGTGGTGGTCGAGGGTCTTCACGAGGAGAAGAGTGAGGACAAGGATGGTGGAGGGAGCCATCACGAATTCAGGAGGTTCCAACGCCGATATATGCTCCCAGAAGGCGTTGATGCTCTAGAATGCAGTTTGACCCAGGATGGTCAATTATGCCTCTCGGCTCCAATCCAAAAAAAGGAAGAGGTCAAGCAGGATATCCCCATTAAAATGGCATAGATTGCGGGATAAAAGTCTGAAAAGTAAAAATCTCTAATATAATATAGGTATTGTATATATTATAATTTGCCTATAAGCTCTGGAAATTAATATTTAATAGCGCTTTTAAAATAAAAAAATAATTTTAAATTAATATTAAAAAAAGGTATATTAATAATATCGCCTCTTGCACTGTAAAATAAAATTTATTTATTAATAAACATTTAATTATATTAAGGCTTTTTTTAAAATAATTAATTTATTAAATATTTCACTTTTTGAAGATTGGAAATACCTGTTAAAAGCTTGCCTAATAATTAATATTTTAAATACTATATTGTTTAGTTGTACCCAATTGTTATCCTAAATAATAAATTACGTAAAACATCTAAACATATAATATTGCATTGTATATGTTGTATATGTTGTATATGTTGTATATGTATTCCTAAAAACTTATCTTGATTTCAAATTATTTTATCTAATTTGTTTTTAATTTGATGAAATAAAAAGCTCAATTCATTCAAAATGTTTACCTGATAGTGGTCAAACTTTGATATTAAAATAAATTATTTCTAATTTTATATCGAAATCTTAATTTTAAAGCAATAATTATAATGACTCTATTAAAATTCAAATGCAAAATATCTATGTAGCATTTACATACTTCAATATAGAATAAAGAAATTGGTAGATCACTATCAAATCAAAACTCAAAATTGGCATTTTTCAAGAATTTTAGCAAAATTTTTTTGACTTTTTAGGAAAATTTTTGTGGTATGTATTTTTAGGGACTTTTAGGGACTTTAAACATCATAAATCGCCTTTTTAAAGAAATTTTATATTGTATATTTTTAATCTTTAAATTCATAATCCTACCTACTTTTATTTATAAATTCTAACTGCTTATTTCTGAATCAAATTAAGCCCAATCTACAGAATACCCACTCAAATACTAATATTAGGTAAACCTCCGTCTATATATCGTAGATTGCAAATACTTGTAATATCTAATAGAGGCATATCCTTTAACCGCTTGAAGCGAATCAAATATATCTCGCCATTAGGTATATCGATAGCCAATATTCAGGCTTTCAAATCTCCAGAATTAGTGGGATCTTCTGGAAATAGAAAGATAGAGTAAAAAAGCAAAATTCCTAACTCGTATCATCATATTTCTACACAAATTTCGTTCTGAAACTCAAGACGAGGCTCCTTAGACGGAGATGTTCCCTAACGCGCCTTTAATTATCGATGGTATTGAATGATTTGTAGGTGTGGATTCAACTGTTGATATATTTAAATGTACTATACGGATATTGTACACGTAATAAATCAACTGGGTGCTGCAGTTAAAGGAAAGCAGTAAAATCCAGTTTAAAGTGGATATCTGCACGAGCCTCAACCCCCAAAGCATTAATCCAAAGTTCTATAGGTATGTGAAATGTGCATTTAAGGCCACGGCGCAGATAAACATTCTTATCATATGGGACTTGTTTTGGGCCCCGTGCTCCATTCATCTATATTCATCTATGCCTATATCTTCAACACGTGTACTCGTATAGCAAGTCAATATATGAAACGGCTTATAAAAAGACCTCCCCTGCAAATTTGAAGCCGCAATCGCATTTCTGTCTTTACAAACTTCTCTCTCAAACAATATTCATATCAAAAATCACCAGATTTTTCCCATCGATTGAAAAACTTGCAAATTTTGACAAATCCAATTTGAAACGGTAAGAAATAATCATAATAGCTCATGCTAATTTATTTCCTATATTAAATATTTTAAAATTGAAATTTAAAAAATAATTTAATTTTTTTAGAATTTAATAATTAATTTATATTTTTAAAATTTCAGATGACGCTCGAGGAATTCCGTAATTTTGGCTGCAGACCTGATTGTCCATCTCGGCATAGCATGAGCCCTCACGATTGGCTCCCCCATTTGATCAGGCCTCTGCTAATTTTTCAGGAAATGGGGAAACATGCTGGAAAGGTTTGTGTGACGGATGAGAATTTTTCGGCTAATATGAGGATCAAGGGCTTCGCTCCGGCGGAGCTCAAAGTGACGATGAGGAACGGTTTTGTTGAGGTCGAGGGTCTCCACGAGGAGAAGAGTGAGGATAAGGATGGTGGAGGGAGTCATTTTGAGTACAAGAAATTCCTACGCCGAATTCCGGTCCCTGAGGGCGTTTCTCAAGAGTCTATTACTTGCAATATGACCCAGGATGGACAACTTTCCATCTCGGCTCCAATCCATCGGAAAGAGGTCAAGGATCAGGCTATCGAAATTAAAATGGTTGAGGGGAAAAATGCTCTCAAGTAAATATCCCATATAGGGATTTATTAGTTTTAGAATCTGCAAAATTTAAAAATGAAAAAATATTTAAATATTTGCTTATTAAATAAATAGGAAATCAATTCTTATTATTTAAAAATACTTAACATAATCTTTTAATCTATTTATACTATATATTTTTAAAGCTAGATTAATAATATCGCTTCTCTATCACTAAATATTATTAATATTTATTAATATAAATTTTTTTAATACTAATGAATTTTGTAAATATATATCCCTTTTTGCGATTTTGAGATACCTAAATGTTTGAATAAGATTTAATTTTAATTGTATTTTTATTTAATTATTATCTTATTCATTGTAAATAATAAATTATAAAAATATATTCAAAATTATAATAAAATAAATATATTTAGACATATAATATTAATAATATTAATAAAATTTTGATTTCATTATATGAATATTAATTATTTAATAATTAAATATATTTTTTGTTAATAAAAATTATGATTAATATATATTCATATTCAAATTCA
Source organism: Megalothorax incertus (assembly GCA_036507255.1). NCBI lineage: Eukaryota > Metazoa > Arthropoda > Collembola > Neelipleona > Neelidae > Megalothorax > Megalothorax incertus. The sequence continues at coordinate 3,168 of JAAZTK010003034.1, read as the reverse complement.
AATATAACTTAAAATAAAACTAAAATGCAAAATGCATAATTTTTGCGATTCTCTTACATATATTTTACCTGGAATCACATGATATTTTTCCTTAATATGAATGTTTATGAATTTATATATTGTATTTATAGGGATCAATAAAAATTCTTTTAAAATACTTTATTTAATTTATGGTGCATATAGTATGTGTTAAGGTTGATTGAAATTAATCCGGCTTATATCCGGCTTATAAAAAATTTTTAAAAAAAGTCAAATAAATATGAAATATTTAATTACATTTTTATATACTACAGATACTACATATATGTATGTATACATATATCATTTTATAATATATTTTATTTATTTATTACATAATTATAGTAAAAATATTTCAAAATTAACAATGATGCTAAAAGAACAAACAATATATACATACATAGGATATGCAAGTAGTTAAATATATCGTGTTATATGGAAATATATCGTAGAATAGATTAATTAATACTATATGCAAAAGGATATATAAGGCATTGGTGTTGCACTTCAGGAAAAGCTGTTTGAAATGGATTTCGCAAGGGTTTTAGGTAGTTGTTTACAAGTTTTATGTATGCCCATGTGGGAAATGTGCATTCCCAAGCACATTGGCCTTTCCTTCGACGTAGAACAACAAATATTTTTGTGAGGGTTTGTTTACGACACGTGTGGCTTGATTCCCCTACATTTTATATCTAAATCACATAGCAGAATACACATGCATAGCAAGTTCCGATAAGGAATGGCTTATAAAAGCCCCTATCCGGCACATTTCGAGCCTCAATTGCAATTTTGTGTTTACTTCTGTTATATTCCAACCACAATATTAATATCAAAAAATCAACGAGTATTTTTTCAATCGATTAAAAAACTTGCAAATTTAATAAATTCAATTTAAAACGGTAAAAATTATTAACTTATTTTATATATACCAAATTGAAATTTTAATAGTTTTTTTTTAAATTTAATTTTTAAATTTTAAAGATGCCATTTCATTTTGGATGCAGTCCAGATTGTCCCACTCGTCATTCAATGAGGCCAACTGATTGGCAACCTTGGGTCAAACCTATGCCAATTCTCCAGGAAATGGGGAAACATGCTGGAGAGGTTTGCCTGACGGATGATCATTTTAAGGCAAATATGAGAGTCAAAGGATTCACTCCAGCGGAGCTCAAATTGACGATGAGGAATGGATTTGTTGAGGTCGAGGGCGTCCATGAAGAGAAGAGCGAGGACAAGGATGGTAAGGGGAGCCACTTTGAGTTCAGGAGATTCCTACGCCGATTTAGTGTGCCAGATGGCGTTTCTCAAAATGATATTTCTTGCAATTTGACCCAAGATGGACAACTTTCCATCTCGGCTCCTATCCAAAAAAGAGATATCATGGATCAGGGTATCCCAATTAAAATGGTTGCAATTGTGGAACAAAATGGTGACAAGTAAATAGATTTATTCATTTAAAGTTTTTTAAATTATTTAAATGAAATTTTCAAAATATTTGCATAGTATGATAAATAATTGAATTCATAAGAATTATTTACTAAAAGTAAGTATATTTTATTTTTGTAAGTATATTAATAACATTTAACATCTTTTTAAAAATCATATTTAGAGACCTTGTTTTAAATATTAATTAATTGTGTAAAAAATCTCTCACATTTTACGATTTAGAGCTACAATTGTATTTAATGTATTAAATTTAAATTTTTAATATATAATTAGCTTTTTAATATATTAATGTATGATAGGAAAACTAATAATAATTTTAATAAGTTAATTGTATAATTGTGTAAGAATTCTCTTGATAGGTATATTATATAAAATAATATTCCGATCAATGCTAATCATTTTAGCAATAAAAATAAAAAAATTGCTCAAATTGCTCAAATTTCATCAGCGACACATAAAATATTCATTTAATTAAAAAGCAATTTAATATTGACTCATATGGGTATTTTTATCATTTTAATACAATAATTTTTTTAATTCCCGTAAAAAATAATTAAGTGCTCTAAATTTGCGTAACTCTCATTTGAAGGAATATAAATTAATTCAAATATAAAGTTGAAAATAATAGTATATACCACATCTAAATGCCCACACCTAAATACCATCTAAATATCATTTAAATTTCTTATTTTTGAGCTATTTAAAAATTATTCCAAAATGGAAAGAAAATATTTAAAAATCTTCAAAAAATATTCGTTGGACAAAATATTTTCGATTTTCAAAAAACCTGATTTGAATAATTTAAATATTCGTGTTGAATATTTTGAAAAAATTATTTTTAAATTAGGATATTTTATAGGTATTTGGCTTTATCCCGTTATTCCCTCAGTTCAAGAATATTCTCGAATAAAGTATTCCTTAAAACAAAAAGAAATACGAAAATTTTTCACAAAATTATATTCAATTTCAATTTTTTATTGGATTTTTAAACTCAGCAAACTCCCTGAAAGCATTCGAAAATATGGCATTTCTTCAATCGAAGCTCAAATGCATATTTTTATTATATTTGGGAATATGCTCGGTTTTATATGTGTTTATAATTTTGTTTTTCATGCAAATGGTTTGGAAGAATTTGCCCAATCTATTCAGGAGTTAAAAAAATATTTTAAAAGTAAATAAATATTTTAAAATGCCTACAAATTATCTAATAAATTTTTTTATAGGAAATGGAATCCAAATTAAAGACTGGTACGAAATCCCATTAAGTCAATTATTTTTTCTTATATTGGTGTACAACTTGTTTGGTTTAATTTTAATTGTGCCATTATTATTTCTTATTTTTCCAAACCGCCCCGAGTACCTTTATTCAATCCTCCCTGAATACCTCCAAAATTCCAATATAATTCTATTATCCTTTGCTGGGTGGGAAATAATTAATATTTCATATTTGGTAATAATTTCAACAAATACAATAACAATCTATTTGAGTATTCTATTTATTCATCGGAATGTTGTAAAATATTTACTACAAAGGTAAGTTTGGGAACTTATGTACAGGGTGGCCACCGGAGTAGTATACAAACTAAATCCTGTTCATTTGTTCATTGTTAGAGTATATGGTTTGAAATTTTCAATTTTAAACAAGCATGAGGGCGGATTTTCTCTCCGCTAAAAATTTTTATAAAAATTATTAATTGTTCGACA